>JANHGB010016447.1:5166-19030 GCA_026283785.1 Coracopsis vasa
GTAGGGGAGAGTCGTGAGGGTGGTTGGGGAGGGGTGGGGAGGAAGTAGAATTCAGAGAGGGTCAGAGTATCTCAAAGAAATCCAGATGACAGGAAAGCTGATAAGCTTTTTGTCTTTTCAGCTGCTTGTCCTTGTGTTTCCCTGCAAGTGAATCCCAAGCAGCATGTAACTCTTTTGGAAAGAAAAGTTCTGAATACGTTCAGAGCTAGATAATTCACAGCAAAACCTTATTCAGAGTGAGTCACATTTTTTAGTCTATCAACAGGAACGACAACTTAGGGAAGGAGGGCTTCGACCTTCAAATATCAAGGAGCTTCTGATATCTAAGAAGTGCTATATAACTTCTTCATGATTTGAATGTGTCTCAGAAGGAATACAGGTTAGCATATAACCTGATTAAATGTGGAATTCTAAACCTATATTGGGCAGAAGTTCCAAGTATGGCTTCACAAGATCACCTCATGATGAAATACAGTAGAGAAACAAAGTGGAACAGAAAAGTCTCAACTGTTTCACCCTGATACTGGCTGATACTGTCATTACTAAATAATGCCACTTTTGAAGTGAAATGGAAAGAGGATGGGAGACAAAGGACATTGATACATTAGAGCTGGAATATTAAAGTTTGATCTGCAAAAGGCGGGAAAGCTGTTCTTATGGAAAAAGAACTCTTGAGCTCCTTCATAAATCTAACCATGAGTCACTGCAAGCTTAAGGTGCAACACAGCCTGTTGAAGGGGTAGAAACACTAATGACTTCCAAGTTCACAATACATAATTTTTACCTGGGGGGAATACAGTCAAATAATTTAGCTGTCAGAGTGGCAAATGTAATTATTCAAATCACATACAAAACCTATTCCATTCTCACATAATAAGCATTGTTTGTAAATTCCTTTGTGCTCTTATAGATGTCTAAATTTGACTTTTTTTACACTAAATATCTATCCAAAAAGCATGCTACTAGGCATGAGAAGACAGGTGTCAAATGGGTATGTCCGGCAGAGACAAGAAATCTGATTTAGGAGATTACTGAACTTGGCCTCTACAGCCAGCTGAAACAGCTGTGGAAATCCAAAGAAGATGTCAATGTAGGAGATGCTGGCTGAACCACTGCTTTGGCCGCAATAATTGCACAGCTATAGGAATGCAGGTATTGGTTAACCCGACCACTGACTCAGAAAACCACCCCTTAGAGATCTGACCAGCCATAAAGCCAAGAACTCTTTGATATTCCTGTTTGCAATGAATCCACAGATTAGTAACTCCCACAATTGGCAAACTAAATATATCAGGTTAGTTCTTTTGCCTCTCTTCTCTGGACAGTTTCTGCTAAGACCGTCAGCATGTTTTAAATAACCAGTAAGCATTTCACAAAGATCATAACATGATGATGTATATATGGTTTCCAATCCCTGCTTGCTAGCATGTGTAATTACACAGCCTACTCTTTTCCTTATTTATGGAGTTCATCACTGTCATACTGCCCAATGATTCTAGTAGGAAGAAATTGTAGCAAATATTCAAATACATTTTACATAAGTTAAAATTCCACAATGCTAAATTGAATCAACGATGCCTGTGAAGCTCACCCACCATAAATTAACACACTGGGAACACTCAGCCTAATAATAATATATTTATAATTTGTTTCAAAAGGGATAAAAGGAGATACAGATTTTATAAAAGTTTCTAACTCTGTATTTTTTCTATCAGATACAAAATCAGCCAGATTTTCTGGATATTTAAACCAGTATTTTTAGACTTCACTGGAATGCAAACCATCCAGAATAAAGGGCTAATAAATCAAAGAACAAGCTTGCATGTGGCACCAGGCTTCCAACTATATGAGACAGAGACAAGAAATCCTCCTGCTGAAGGGCTCAGTGGAAACAAATGATCAAAGTATCCCTGATCTGGAATCCTTCCAGCAGCTCTGTCTTACCATCCTGTAGTCCACTATTGTTTTGATAAATTCATCCGAGTTGGTGTTAAAATGAACTTTTTTTTTATTTGAGATAAGAAAACACGCACAAGAGGGAGTATGTTTATCTGTTCCCAATCTCTTGGTAAGATACCCTCTCTTCTGGCCAATCATCCTGTCTTAATAATGCAGATGGGATGTAAGCACTGCCAAGACCTCTGTAAACACTCAAAATACTGTTGAGAGGCTGAAGGGTAACATTATATTGATAATGGTTTCTGAGATTTGTTATCATCAGAAAATCTTTTGTCTGCCAGATGTACTCCTCTGTGAAAATATGCCTTTTTCAAGTTGAGAGCTGAAAATGACTCTCTCCAAGTGAGTCAGGAATAATTGAGAACAAACTGATTGTTCTGACTCTGAAACGTGCAGGTGTTCAGTCCATCAGTGCTCTGAAACAGACCAACTTTTTGTTGGGAATAACAATGCATCTGCAATAAAAATCTTTCCTCCTGTGCTGTGATGGTACACTTTAAAACAGAGCATAGATTCTATTTCCTTTGTGAGAAAGCTCCCTGGAGAGAGCCCATGAAATGAAAAAGTTGTTTGTGGCATGTACGTGTAACTGCACTACAAAATCAGAAAAAGAATCTCCAACCCAGGTTTGCTCACCATTATGGTATTTGTTATTTGTTCAAGATACAAGAACTTCCACAGGCATCTCCTATGCAAGGGAAAAAAAAAATATATATATGTTTATATATATATATAAAACCATTAAAAAAAAAATCATGAAGAATGAAAGCTACAACTTACAGAATTATCCGTATGGCAATTCCCTAGGATACTGTAATTCTTCATCAAATTTGATGTTTATAGGTGACAGTAAAGGCAGCCACGAGCAGGCAGCATACTGGGTGATCTCATCTGCCTGACACATCCACAATCACTTGTAAAAATGTGAGTAGTGAACAGCTGAGTTACTCGTATTTAGGACAGATAAATTCATCAAGAATGACATGGCCTACAAGTCTTAAGGTGTAGAAAAATAGCATGTTTCCCACTGAAAGCATTGCTCTTTTGGATGGTGGCTTCTTCACCATAATTTTGAATAAGAGACTGCTGGAGTCACGAGTGTGCCCTGCATCTCATAGGTGCAAGATGCAGCAGCTCTATTCAGTGGTGCTTGAACTCAAGATCTTTCTAAAAACTTGCTAACATTTGAAATAACCGTAAGCGGCCCTCTAATATGCTACTGCAGATCGCCTGTACACTTGTGTAGCTCATAATAATTAAACTGTATTTTACTATAAAAGATGAATCAATTATAATTGCCAAACATTTAATAGTAAATTTTACTCCCATTACAGAATAGAGGCTCCCTGTGTTAAATACAAAGTGAAACAGTGAAAATATTAAAGACTGAAGAGATGTGCTTAGAAGCACCAGTCTTCTTGATGTGTAGAAGTTAGACAAAAAAATCTCGATGGTGCAAGGGTACAAGCAAAATTCTGATTAATTTGTCCTTTTTTCTTCTTCACACACAGTCCCCATTTCTCCCCTCAACGGTCACTAGTTGTTCAATATGTTCCTTCTTTCTTAATACAGGATCTAATTATGAAATTCTTTTAATGTCTTGCATATATTCTATGCTAACAGTTTTGTGCTGTTTAAAAGTCTTATGTATTTTGGGTAGATTATATATTTTAAAACAAAAACCAAAAATTACAAAGGCCTGCTGTGCGATCTGTAAGAGAGCCTTCATTTGAACTTTTTTCCTTGATTTTTGCTGTTTTGAATGGGTGCCACCTATGTCTTCTCAAGGAACACGATAGTTTAAGTATTATCTATTACACAAAGATAATAAAGGAACAACAAATATTTCAAGCAAATGAGAGATTCAAGTTTTAGTAGATTTAGATTTACAATTCCTACCAGAGTTGTTAAAAAATTAAACTTAAAAAAATCTTGTTGCATCTTACTATTTATTATATTTACATAATCTTTTCACCTAATGTCAGGTACCTCATTTTACATAATGAATTAATTATAGGAAGTATTTCATATCATCCTGAAGGCTCTATCTATATACTGGCTTTCAAATAAAAGGATCCAAAATGCATCACAAACTATGCAATGTGAAGGCACCTATGTATGTGCTGCCTTTGGCTTCTTCAGTATGATTATATATTACTTTGCCATTACAAAGGCAAGAAAACCTGAGTAAGCTAAGTACTTCAAGCCTGTCTTGAAATGCAGTTGGAAATGTCAGCATGACTCAAGATAAACTCCACCATCCATCCTTCAGGTCCCAGTCACATAGTCTCAGTGTAGAGGTGTGTTTTGGCAGTTGGGGTATGAGAGCTCGTATTATGGTGAAACTCCAGTGTATTAAAAAGAGGAAGATGATCTTCATTTGCTCTTTTACTTTTGTAAATTATAGTCAACTATAAACTTCGACTAACACATTGGGCTCAAATTCCACTAACACCTTCAGACTGAATTCCTGATTTTGCTTTCTTATGAGAGCTGTACTATACTTCTTGGTCTCCTTGCTTTCTTAGATTGTTAGAAGCAGCTATTCCAAACTGCATTCAGCTTACAGGCTACTATAAAAGCTCTGTGAAATTGTTTTTCCACCGACTTCAAATGAAGATAGCTCTGCTCTTAATTCTATCACTGTAAAGCGAGCAATGAAAAATAACAAATAAAGCACGATAATCTGTGAAAATAAGACTGAAAGCCAATCCTCATTCAAGAGTGCCATCTAGTGACCAAAATAACCCTACAGCCTTTACTTGAAGGATGTGAACCGATCATATTACATACCAGCTGCTTTTGAGGAATTATTTTTAGGAATTCTTTAGGCCACCTCCTTCCCTCCTCCCTCTCCCCCTCCCTTTTTTTAAGGGGCAATATTATATTTGAAGCTGTAGAACGATAAAGTTTCTAATCTCTAACAGGCTACTCTTGCTGCAGATTAGTACTCACAAAACATTAAGTGACAAGCATAATTTCAATGTCTGTGACCTCCAACGGTGAATTAATTTTTATACCTGAAAGTCTGTATCTTCATAAAACTGCAGATATGCAAATCCATGAAACCACACATCTGCAGAAGTCTAACTATTCCAGAGGAAACATGGCAAGGTGTATGTTAATGGAGAAGTGGTGTTTAGGAATGGTGCTGGCTATTGAGAAAATATGCAACATTTATCATCAAGTACCCTACTAACTTCTCTCACTTATGATTAGAAATCTCCATGTTTACAGATTGGTTTTTGATACAAGGAGAAGAGAGATGAGATCTTTGATTAATATTGTTTCCTATGCTATGCAATTTTTATACAATGTTCACTGGGACTATTCATACAAGCATGAGCACAGTTGTACTGAGGTTTTAATGAAAAGAAGGCCTATTATGTTCCCACTGTAATTCAAAATGCCAACAATAGAACTATTCAGGAAATACTTCTTCACATCACTGTTTTTTAACTACACAAATTCTGATCAATAAGCACCTTGAAAGACAGGTATGATTGCAGAATCAGAAACTAACAGAAAAAGTGAGTCAAAAAGTATTCTCTAGTTAGTGAATTACGTGACAGTAGAGTATAAACCAACTGGTAACTTAAAAACGAAAGTACCTTGAAAAAGAAAGCAATCAAACAAAAATATATTCTACTGTAACACGTGGCTTTTTCCCCTCCTTAATCTACTCCTTGACAAGAGGATATATTAAAATAGAATACGCTAAGTTTCATCATGCCTCCAATTTTCATAGCACAGTTCCTCTAAAGAAAGAAAGTTTCACAAGTAACAGTAAAACAGTAAAATAATAGTAATTTCTAATAGAAAGTTTAAAATATACTGGTTACATAGCCTATCATTGGTTATTCATTTAACACAATAAAAATAACTAAAATCTCATCTACATTAGCCAGATCTATGAACTTACAAAACTGAACCAGGCTTTGGAAGCATAGCAGAAACAATGCATTTTTTTGTTGACACAACATACCTCTTTGAAGTATGGCTCCACAGCTTCCCCTTAAGTAGGATTTACTGTCAACACAGGTGAATAAGTAGCAAGTGCCACACTTTAAAGACTGCCGCAATCAAACCATCTGAACCACAACTTGACTTATTCTGCATATAACTACCACAGGAAATGCACTGCCTCATTACCAAATGATTGTTTCTTATCGAAAGTGATCCTACAGAACAGACTAATTCTTACAGTTTATATATATTTGCAATCAGCAGTTTCACTTGTAGAGAAACCTGATCTCAATTAAGCTTTAATCTTAAAATTTGACCTGAGTGTCATTAATAGTCATGAAAAGTTATGCGGCAAACAGGGGCACGTGTTTTCACCCCAGTACTTTTAGATATCTAGTAAAGAATACACTATTCCTTGTTCAGTATCTGAGGAGCACTGCTCCAGTTAATAAACCTTCTAAGAATTCAACTGATAAGGAAAAAGCAGAAATTTAATGAACTCACTACTTGCAGGAACTTGCTGAAAAGACATCATGAATCAAGAAATTACACAAGTTTTCCTCCTAAAGATCACATGTTAAGAGAATGCTTCTTTCCAATGTTTACTTTTGAGTCAAGTAATGAGCCAAAGAAAAACACATTATTCAGTTATATTCATAGTTATAAATCTAAACCCAGAGATCCACGTCTTTGTGAATAAATTTATATTCAGGAAAATAAAAAATGTCAAGAGCCAACGCTAATTAAAGCGGTGTGACTAAAGAAATATATCTATAACTGTTAATTATCTATTAACAGATTAAAATAATGCATTCTGCAAATGCAAACTTTAAGGAGAATAGAGTGAAGCATACTCCTGTTAGTAAAATTGCCCTTTATTAACCCTGCTTGGAAGACTTTCACAGGAAATGTTTGTTTGAAGTGAAATAGGAATTAGATTGCCAGCATAGCAGAGCAATGGCAGCATAGGAATTTTGTTAATGGAGAAATACAGTAGCCAGAACTCAGTGACACACCATTAAGAACCTGTCTGCAATTACCAAGCATAGCACTAAGTTGATTAAGCATTTTTCTGTCAATTATTTTTCTTCTTCCGAATTACATCAATGTAACTTGGATGATGAACAAAATCTTCCAGTATCACAAGTGTCCAGGAGACACAAACTGTATTTACATTAAAAAAAAAAAAAAAAAAAAAAAAAGAATGAATTCAAGGAAATTGTATAAAAAGCAGAGCAATAAATAACATAGTAGATATGCCCCTTGTACCTCCCAAGTCTACAGAGTAGGAAACACTAGGTTTTGTCTTTCTACACCCCCAAAAAATTGATATTTGTTACAGACTATAACAGGGTATTGCACAGGCCCTCCTCTTTCAGAAATTAGGAGGAAATATGTCTGATTCACACTTCCCTGAATCACACATTGTTTCTATTTATCACTTCATTTCCTTCGACAAGAACTGTAAAGTGTTATTAAAAGAGCAGCAGAAATATTGCTCAACTCTTTTGTATGAAAGTGGAAGGAACAGGAAAGGGCACAAACTCTGCAGATATTCCTAACAGTAAGTAGTCCCCCGAGTTCATAACTGCCTGCATTAATACTGTCCTAAATGTTAAAATGACAGTCAAGAGAACATACAGAACCAATAATTAATCTAAATATACTTATTATACGTAAATGGGTCTAAAATGTTTGGGTGGTTTTGTTTTGTAAAGTGAGAAGAAAACAGTCCGAAGACCAACCAAAATATTTTTACATATGAAGGATGACATATAGTTCCTAAGTGGAGATAAGCCAAGCAGGTGAAGAAGTTAGCTCCATCCTCAGAAAAGCTACCAAGAACTACTTCCTTCCAACCAGTGTAAACAAGCAGTTACCAAGCCTGAATTCATTTATTCTTTCAAATGTAATCCTATTCACCTTAAATCACTCAGTTAATCCCATTGACCTCATTTGACTTGCTAAAAATCACAAACAGGATTTGGTCCTCAGTACTTTCACATACCCAGAATTTTGGTGGATACATCTTTTAGAGCACATTGGGGTTATTCATCAGTATTTTAACTAAGTCTTTATAGTGAGATGGAATATTATCAAATTTAGTAATTGCAAATAAATACATTGAGAGCTCTATAATTCCATTGGACTATCAGTCTCAAACTACCAATACAAAAAAACCTGACCTATAATCAAGATTATCTCACAAGCCAATGAATACATGTATGAGCTAATTAGTGACTAGCTACACTCCAGTTCCACTAGATCAAAGGCTATATATTTCTGAAGAAAGGGGTTGGACTGTTTCAACAAGAAATTTACGTATGTTCACTAAATCAGAAATCTTGTTTCATTAAATGGCTTAATCTAAGATCACATTCTTCCCTTCATCAAATTGAATTTCAGGTGACACTTCAGGAAGAGTTTACATTATTAGCCATGTTCTACTGCCTATAATACACTTTAACTTTTATTACTGAGATAGGCCATGCATACACAAAGGCAAAACTCAGGTCGCTACACAGAGTTTAAGATTTGGACAAGGAAAAAGTTTAGCAAATGAAAAGTTGTATTTCCCTTTTAGGGGACTTGGGGATGAGGGTTTTTTTAAAGATGACAAAGCACATTTCTTCTTTTGGTCCATATAAAGGAAAAAAAATGTGTACGTACACATACATTCACATGGGTAATTTGTCTCTGGCAGGAGGCTAGCCTGTTGCAGTCTTCTAGAAGTCAAGCTTATGTGACTGCTTTTTTTACTCTAGGTAAAAGCATGATTCCTAAGACAAAGGAGTCTCAGCTGAAACATGTGATGTGCTGGAAACAACAGGGGGTTTTAGAATTTAGAAGACTCGCCCTGAAAATGACAAAATGGAGTTTACTAATCTTACTCCACCCTTGAAGCTATACAATATAAAGGATTTAGAAGAACAGTGTTATTCAACCTATTTTACAAAATATTCATTTTCCTCTAGAATTCTACAGGTTTTTTTGTGAGATGATGCAGGATGTAGTGAGTAAAAGAGATGACAGTTTACAGAAACTCTAACAATAACTTCAATTATTCAGATTCTCAGTCTCTCCTTCCAGTATTCTTCTGGAAATATTCGTACAGTGGAAAAGCACTCTGGTGATAAAAAAATTCAACAGTTCCTTTCATTTAAAATGGATGAAAATTTTTCAGACCCATTTTCCTTCTTGGGTTTGATAAAACAGTATCTAGAATTACAAAGCTGGTTCCAGTCTGAGGTCCACCTCATAAACACATTTCCAATTCCTTATGCCCACTAGCTGAAGGTCAGTAATTTTAAATGGCAGTAAATGCACCCAACATTACTGTTCCTCTAATGCTTGCTTAGTAGTATGGTCTTAATTTTTTTTTAATGTTTTTAAATAGGAAGACAGTATCTGCCATAAGAGATCATATCATTAACTAATGATATTTTATATCCTGATTTAAATATTGTCCAACAGCTAATACCCCAAAGGAAATTGAAAAAACCACAGAAGATTCAGTCAGTTGTACCTCTGTACGAAGTGCAGGTAGGAGTCATCAAAAGTGGGACACATTCTTTGCATGTGTTCAGTGTAAGCAGAGGATTAGGGGGATGTGATTTAATTAAGTCCATTGGTTTGAGAAGTATGAACAATAATTCAGCACACGAGTAAGAACCCACTTAACTGAAGCCTTAATTCTTTGACCTCCTCCTGAAAAAACCTTTCTCCCTCCGCCCCCCTTTTTTTTTAATATATAAAGAATAGCCAAGAACCTGCATTAATACTATTTAATCAAGTCTACACTTCTTTCATTAGAAAATAGGCCAGCATGACCCTACAAGACGATGGACTTGGCAGTGCTAGGTTAACAGTTGGATTCGATCTTCATATTTTCCAACTTAAAGAATTCTATGATTCTACGAACATAGCAAGCAATGCCATTTCAGAATATTAGCTCTTCTCAAGAGACAGCTTGCAATGCAACAGAAAGTTATCAAATGTTTAGGATATACACTTGTCCACACCTGGAATTTAACTGATCTTCCTGAATTTTCAAAATGCACAAAATACTGCCTGCTTTGCACTAGGCAGAACTGGTAATCTGATACAGCCTTCGGGTCTGGCTAGCTTGAAACAGGGTGCTTGCAAGGAGCAGTACTCGCACTAGAAATCTCACATCTAAACTGTAACTCTTCCACTCCAAGCACTCAGCTGATCTTAAATCAACAACTGAAACCCCTCTTATCCTACTCTTCACATAACTATCTGCACTACCCGTTTCCTAAGCCTTTTCCTTTCCAGCTGTCTTGTCCTTACAGTGGCTTACAGCAGTATCTAGCAACTCATGTTTTAAACAAAACCTTTTTAATATGTTAACATGTTAAAATACATTTTTTTATTCTAAGTTTAAAGATCTGAATAAAGACACTCTCTTTTCAACTACTGCTGTTCCACTTGCATAGTGGAAATGCATAAGAGTAATCAGGGAATGTACATGGAACTCAAGCAGATCCTTTCCCTGCTTCACTACTGATTTTCTGAGAAGACCTGGGCAGTTTTCTGACTTACCTTCAGCTTCATTTTCCTCCTCTATAGAAAAGGAGTGTTACACTTAGAAAGATACTGAGAGATAATTTGTTAAAAATAAACTGTGAGGCATGCAAACATTATTGGCAGCACAGATGAGTGAACAGATCGACATCTTTAGAGTGCTGAAGTTCTGGAAGATTTCTGTGAAGTATTTCCTTCATTTTGAGTTGACTGATGCCAGCGAGATGTAAGAGGTAATCATAATTTACTATGAGCTATGCATACAATAAAACTAACATGCTAGATAATTTGGTGCTTTGTTTTGGTTTCTGTATTTGTTTTTTAGTCCTCAGTGAGGTTTCTTTCCCGCAGTTTATTTATTTTCATTATATTTTATGTCAACAACATAACACCATTCATTTTACCTTTTTTTTCTTTTCCCCTTTTTAAGATTAGGAAACATGGTTTCTATCAGATATCTCTGTCTAAGTGCAGCACAGGTGAACAGAGACTTTTAAAGAGGTAGGATGAAAAGAAACAAATCCTATGATAAAAATCAAAAATTGAGCACTTCTGTTTCATTAGCTAGTCTTTAAAATGTTTACATGCAGACTGAAAATTGTAGATGTGACTGGGTAAGCAGCCTTGCAAAGACAGTATTCCACATCCGTGGACAACAACAGTTTTACAGCAATTCAGGACAGTCCAGGTTACCTTCCAAAGGATGCAGTTTCCAGGAATGCTGGCAGGATCAACACTTACCACCTCCACATATTGAAAGGTGAAGGAAATTCAGCTTGCTCATGAATCTGATTTTTCTCTCTTTTTTCCTTAAAGAATTTTTTTACTAGCAACTCTGAGACATGTCAGTTCGACAGTCTATTGCAGCCAAGCACCCCAGCAAGCATATCATGAGGCATAACAAAATCTGAATGGGCTATGCCAGAAGTAGTAACTGCTCTCTAGAGCATAATCAGGTTCTGTCTACTTTCTCATGTCTGGAGTGACTGCCAACATTGCAAAGTCCTCCTGTATACTTAAGGGGTCACCTTAAAGAACACATTACTATTGATATTTTGATAGAAAGTAATCTTCTTTATAGCAACTGATAAGATTAATATTTTGAGCTGAGCCAGGAGAAATAAAAGAGGCACTAATGAACCTAATAAAGAGGTTCAGTCTAGAATGGTTGTTAATCTATATAACTAACTTCAGGAAGAATCATTTGGTGTTGATAAAGCATTTCCTTAGTAAATTACTACTGGCTCCAGTGTAAGACATTTACAGTAAACACCAAAAGTCTGCAAGGCATCTGTTCTATTCACAGTGGAAGAAGGAATTTTGCTCCATTAATAACTTTAAAAACATGCAATAACTAATTCATGATGGCAGTTCAAATCCTATCAGCAGCCTTCATTATTTGACCAAGCTGAGTTCAAAGATAGAGCAAAGTTTTAAAAAACGCTTGAAAGTTTAGAAGTACACTTTAAATTATAATAAAGAAGCTGTGTTGTTCTTCTTTCTACTAAATACAAAAAAGCTGTAGCTTTAAACCATCTGCAACAACATTATTTTAAGAATACATGCACGATAAGACTTAAAAATGTGTATATAAAATCCTGTATGATCTCAGATTCTGTTTTAGTGAAAATGTATGTTATACAGAGAGGGCATGTGTAATATATGTGTATGTATATATAATAAAATACTTGCTAGAATTTTAACATTTGACTTCACTAGAGATTTAGTGGGACTTTGCCTAAGGCAAGTTTTTAATAGCAATAATAAAAAAATACTTAATGGTACTTAGGGTAAATAATGTGTGGTCACTATGTTTAAAAAAGTAATACCAAACATCTGTGCTAGATTTCCACATGATAAAATCCCCATATTACCTACAGTTCTCCCAAAGTTATAGAGAAACAAATGTTTATTTAAAATTCTAGAAGAGATATGTGATAACCAATTTAAGAACTTTCAAGCAGACATCTCATGTTTTCTGACAGGAATGTATATTTAGTAATCTTCATGGTATTTAATTCTGAACATGAAGAACGCCATGGTATGGCATTATGGCTTCAAGACAGGTTTTGAGCCATTAACAAACTTACAGGGAGACTACCCAGCCCAAGAGTGTCCTTTTTCTCATGTGTATTCGCAAAGACCACTTTGCTCCATATAGAGTACATGATTTCCTTACAAAGCAAATGCTGTATCATTTTGTCTCAGAAAACATCAGTAAAATTCAGCTACCTTTGAAAAACATTAGCAAAAATATTTGAGTTAAGTTAGTTGCAGACAAAGGATTCAGACCAACTTAGTGATGGAAAACCGAGCACAAACTGGGCTGAAGTTCTCAGAAACCACGGAAAAGCGCCCAACATTCTCTCTTCAGTAGGCTGCATCTCCAAAACTGAAGCAAAAACACATGCTTGCACTTTTTGCTATTCAGAGTTTTATTTGTTCTTTTTTGCTTTGTGAATCAGCAACTAAGGAAACTTTTGTTATAACTATTGCAAATCTGGCAATCTAGCTATCCTTGTGAAAGCTTATTGCCTAGATTTTAAATTCCTTAATACATGGAAAGAAATCTAATACCATTTTTTGCATAGCTTATTTCCCAACATTTTAATGAACCTGATCGACACTGACATTCTTTGCTATTCCTGTAAAAAAGCAGGACTCCTACTTCAGCTGAAGCGTCCTCTTCCTCTTGTATAATAAGCCTCAAATTTGCCATTCCTAAGACCTTCAAACACAAAACTTGGGTAAACCAATCATGATGAGTTTGTCTCTGTGAAACAAAGTTTAAAGATACAGAAGACTGTACACTGCAGAAAGATAGTCTTTGAGGGCCAGGTAGTTAACACACCAAAGACAGTCCAAATCTGCTAAATATATGAAAAAAAATTTAAAATATGGTGGTTTTATTTTCCAGAGTTATTCCTGTGCCTCTGGTACACTTGCCATTTGCATGTCCCTTCCCTGTACCTCCCCTAAGAAATATAACTTAGGGCCTGGAGAAATTCCAGGTCTTTGAAGGCAGCTATATCATGAAATTCTGCTACAGCTATTCACAGGTGGAGAGAGGGTGAAGAAACCATCAATGGCTTAAGAAAGAGAAATTTTTACATGACTCTTGGGTATTCAGCAAATTATTCTGAATCAGAACAGTAGGATATTGGTTTCTGGTAACATGCATGCTTATATGAAATAGGCAGAAGACGATTATGAGAAGCATTTCATATTTGACAAAGAGGTAGAAACTGAAGGACAATAACAAAAGTTAATTCTAACTATTTAAATAAACTTGGAAAAAACTAATAGTTAGACAAAAGCAGCTCTGGAACAGCAAAGAACGTATCCCTTACTATTCAATTCCTAGTATCAAGTGCTTGCAGGGGGAGGGAGG
>JANHGB010016450.1:9738-22898 GCA_026283785.1 Coracopsis vasa
CTCAGATGAAGCTCTGTACTGTGTACTTCATATCAGCAATGTTTAAGGCATGAGGCATTGAGTGTGAATGTAACCTCTAGTATCTATGTAGGGAGATGTTATCTGACCTTGGGCAATGAGAGTGCGTATATCCACAGTATGACTGTTCAGATGGACAGTGCATCTTGAAATCAGATAATCATGAGTAATGTCTTTGTGAAGGTTATGAGCCTCAGTATAAAGATAGTTCATGATCTTCTTTTGCTGACGGAATGCATGGTTGCTACTTGTTGAAACCATTAGACTTAACTGTTGCATACCGAAGAGGAAAGAATCCAAAAGGACATTAGAAGATCTGAAGTCTCTTTGCCATTGCTAGGGACATAACCCTTACACTCTTTAACCAGATGCTTAATGTGTTATGCTTCCCCTTCCCCTTTGTGTTCCTGAGTTGCTTCTGTGGATTGTTTTCAGTCTTTGTGCCAGACAGCCCTTGAAGTAATGATGTTAAAGGTAGCATTGCTCATCAGTGATGTCAGAAAGTAATTTTTTTGCCAAGTCTGTTTCAGTCAGCATTTATGTATGGTAGCGTCAAAAGGTATTGTAAAGTATTTTAGTTAACACAAGAATATTCAATTTGAAAACAATGCAAAGGGAAATGTGCATTTTTATAAATGTTAGAAATCATTAAAACATTTTGATTCACAAGTTGGAAATATTTTATTTCAGTCTTAGTCATAGAAAACAAACCTAATACAAAATAATTGCAAACATTTTAAAGAAAAATGTATAGGTTACACATTATGCAACCTTTGGATATATGTGGAAACTCTGCAAAAAGCAATTAAATAAAATTGAACTGTTTAAAATGTATATAGATGTAAATGAACAAGCAAATTGCTTTTGGTTTGATCCAGTTTTAAAATGCTACTGTTTTCCCTCAACTCTATCCCCCATTTAGTCTCTTGCCTGAATTATTGGAAGCAAAACGATTTCATCTGTGATGTTGTAAACTTCAGTCTAAAAGAGTGTGGTTTTCTCTTTTTCTTGTGTGTTTGTACTGAATAAGGGGCTTTTAACTGAATGTAGTGGTTTTTAATCTTGAGTACTGGATTACTGCCTGATTGTAGGTGCCCGACCCATTGTGTACTGAAAAGAAACTCATAAACTGTTCACCTTGTACTTTTTTCTGTGTGTTGTACTCAAAATGTTTTTCCTGATACACAGAGTATTGTATCAGACTTCAGCTCTTGCGAAAATAGTAGTAAGTGGAAAGGTTTGATGAAATTACCTTTGTAATGTTTTGAAAAGTTAGCATATTTTGTAAGCATTTAACCTGATCTGTCTTTCCTTGAAGCTTGAATTTAGGATGATGTCAGCTCTGACACAAAATAGATAATACTCTTCAGATTCTGGAGACTTTCTAGATCTCAGTCTCAAATACCTCTCTGATAATAATACTAGGATTTGGTTTTTAGATTGGGAAGAATGTTCGTATGTCCTGTTTACATGTTGCCATTAAATGCCATTTAAAGAGTAATTGTTTCCATTTCAGAGTTCGAAATGCCTTCAATTGTTCTATTTCCTGAAAAGTGGGTCAGTTTCCTATGACAATTGAACAATCACATAGTAAATGTTGACAAGATCCTGTCTCTGTTTCCTAGAAACATTGTTTCTTAAAGATAATTTAAGCCAACATCTAGTCTTTTTAATAGTAGTGCATCTTAATAGCAGTTAAAAACTTTCTCTAAAGAAAGGAGTGTTTCACAGACAAGCAATCATTCAGGAGTGAAAGCTTCTTTAATATTTGGTATTTAAAAATCCCCTCAGTGTGAAGACAGAAAAATAGAAAACTTTCTTTGACTTTTATAATATTAAGCATTCATCATGTTTTTCTCTTCATTGTCATCTATTCTTACCTTTACTTCTCATACCAGATACCTTTTGGGTGTGAGAACAAAGCTGGGAAGGGAATAATTCCAGAATTTTAGATATGAGTCAGGGTCTATTCTTGTGCATGCAGAATATAGAAATAAGATTTTTTCAGTGCAGTTTGCTTTGAAAAACACAAGATCTGTTACTGTCGTATGATTTATGTTTGTCATTCTCTTCTGAGTTTAGAGATGTTTCATCACACAGAACTTGACATGGTAGTGTTTTCCCTTTGCTTCAGGATTTGTTTCTGTTAATAGACTTGACAGGAACAGCATAAATATTGAACTCTTTCTTAGCCTGTAGGTGTATAACTATTTCTTAATCCATTCTTCCTCATTACTGATGATTGAGAGCCAAGGGCTGGGGAAAGCTGTGTGTGCTCTAATATGTCATCAGAAAAAGTGATCAAATTATTATTAGACAGATGACTTTCTTCATCTGTGCTAGGCTTAAAGAAGATTCAGCTGTTCTTTAATTTTTGTTGTCATATTGAAATATTGATACACTCCAACGCTGTTTTTCTTGGTATCTAAATATATATATATAAAGAGAATTTATTAAACTAAATCAATTTTGAAATCAGTGTATTGCTTTATTTAACAGGGTTGGGTTTTTTTGCTATCTTAATAGTTCTCATGTATCTTGAGGAGACATCTATCTGAAAAGCCTACCTTCTTGCCTAGCAAAGCAAGCAAAACCAAAACAGTTCTGGCTATTTTTTTTTTCTTTTCAATTTTTTCAATTTATTTTTTTCCTGGTTAAGACATTCTGCCCTGTTATGTTGTTGCAGTGACATACTAGTTCAGCAAATATTGATATTATTGTTACATTTCTTCCTAACCTTTGTGCTAGCACCAGCAGATTTAGTGTGTGATACCTTAGGGTTGTTTCTGCTTAAAAGGGAAACATGAAGTCTCAGGAAAAAAAGAAAAGAAGAAAGATTTGCAATTTGTTAGGGGACAGATTTAAGCTTTCCATACCATTTAGAAAGACACCCACCAAACTTTTACTAATAAAACTAGTATCTTTCTGTGTGTGATAACTACACACATCTAAGCTATTTTAGATATAGCATCAAAACAAGTTTGTTTAGTATCACTTCTAAAAGCATCTGCTGAAGTCTTAAGGCATGTTACTTAAACATGATGGTTGTAATTTTTGCAGGTTTCTGTAGCTGCATCAAGTGCTGGAAGAGGATCTCCAGCTCTAACTCTAGTGCAGTTGCCTTTTGGTCAAACAGTTCATGCCCAGGGTGTCATTCAAGCCACACAGCCCTCAGTCATTCAGTCACCACACATGCAAGCTGTTCAGGTTAGCTCTTTTATTGTTACATTTTCATGAATATTTGGTAACTGATAACTCTTCCCCCCAACTCCATTTCCAGTTTCTCTTCATTCCTACCAGTGCTGTAAGATTTACTCATAAGGTGCAGGAAATGGGGAGGTAGGTGGCAAACTGCCAACCAGTAGCAGCTCTGCAAGCACTGTGTAGTGATTCCTTAATGCTTCCTGTTTACCTGGTAAGAAATTGTGTCTTGGAACCCTGAACTTATGGAAGAGCAAATTTGTATGATAATGTGGCATTACATTAGTGTATCTTGCAGTTTTTCTGTTTTTTTTTTTTCTTTTAATTGTATGACCATCATGTTTCTAATGAAACTATGAACTCATAAATTTGCAAATATCTCATACTGTATTTTTGGAGAGGATCTAGGTGTAATGGAAGTAAGTGTGTTGTAGTGAAAAGATTACTTGTTGGTTTTAGCAGGCCCTTTTAGAGCATCTGGTATTGCTTTTTGTGGGTGTGGGTATGGGTATGAAAAGACCAAAAATAAGGGCAGCCTCAATGTAAACATTTATTTGGTAAATCTTCACGTATTTAAAGTTGCTGATGTTGAAAAACAAGGACCAGTGCAAAATGCTTAAGAGATTTCTGAGTTTTTAAATACAAAAAAGACTAGAGAAAATTGGCTTGCAATGTTTTGAAAATGACTTGGCCTCCCATCCATGTTTTTCTTGTAGTTAGGAATGCCTTTGCTCTAGTTTTCTTAAAATATGATTGTGAAATGTCAACTGAATTGCTCTTTGCAGATAGAATTGGTATCTCTGGTAAGAGGGGCTATATACACCTGTTATACGTGAGCTATTTGACCTGCAGTCATTGCAACATGTTAAGGAAAAAACATGCATTGTCGGTCTTCTTGAGAAACCACCTTTAATGTTTTAGACTTCTTATTAGCTTTCAAGTGCAGTCAATAAGAAGGCATATGTAAGTATGATTTATTTTAGAGATTAGAGAAAAAGAATAAAACCTTGGCAAGATACTGATTATTTTATTTGTAAGGAGTAGGTGTAGATGGGACTTGTAAGGTTTTGAATTTCTAGCTATTGAAACAGGTGCAGTAGATGTCAAGAGACTTGGGTTTGGTCAAACTTGAACTCAAAGCAGAGTATTCAAAATAAGTATTTTTTAAAATAGAATTCTTTCTAACTGTAATTTACCAGAGCAAACTTCATTAAGTAAGCATATTGCAGTCATTCCAGGTTGCTGTCACTGCTTTTCTTCAAGTTAGTGTAGTCAGGATGCATATTGCTCCAAAGCTCAGAAGGAATTTCTCTGGAACCTCTTGCCAGAGGTTCTCTGGAACCTCTTAGGGGAGTGAAAGTTGACTATTTGTTGTATTGAGTAAACTCTGGCTGTTTTCCCTTTCCCGAAGGAGTAGAGACAGGAAAGCTGTGCCCTGATTAATACTGGCTAGTCAATTCCAGGGTTTTGCTCTGGTGCCATGTGAGCATGGTTATGGCAAATAAGGTGACTCTAGAAGAAGGGCTTGAAGATGCTGTAAAAGACTCCATTACAGAGGTTGTTTAGCCTTTCATGATCCTCTTAAGTACTTTATCCTGCCACCTGGCATTTCCTCCAGATCATTTGGCTTTAACTTGATATTGTATCTTTGCCAGAAAGTAGGGAACTTGGGAAACAATATCAGTTAACTTTATAGGAAAAAAAAAAAAAAAGTATGCTGAAAGTTGATGTTAAGGCTTTGCTTGACCTCTACCTCAAACACCTGCAGCTTTAAACCGGAAAATGTTAAACCTTTTTTTCTTGTAATGCTCTTGGGTTTTGGATTAAGGGAAGGCTTATCTGTATCATGTTCCTTACTATTTTGTTAATGTTGTTTTACTTGTTGGAAAGGTTGAAGTTAAGATTATTATTTGACTTTTCTACTTGATCCTCTCTGTAGTGCATCAGTTATTGGCAGGCTAAGTTAAGTTTGCTCAAAAAACACAGTGGTTTGGTGAAGTTGAGGTCTGAATGATGTCCAGGAAAAAATGACGTTGTTTTCCACTGGTCAGCATTGCGAATGTGGTGGCTTGCTATTAGAACAAACTGAAACATTAAATTTATTTGTTTTGATGAAAATTAGAACTTTTGACATTTCTTCCACAAAATACCCTCTTCCACATTAAAATGCTTGAATTGCCTTTTGATTTCCTTTACTTCTTCCCAAAGTACGACTGTCACTGACTTCTTTGGCCATCTTCACAAACTAGGGGTGGCTATAGGTTACCCTTAGTGGGATGGGAAGGTTTAAAGGTGCTAGGGGCTTGTTTTCTTGCTGTTTGTCCTGAAGCAATTAGATACATTTTTTTATTTTTTTTTTTTTTATCTCCCTCCCATCTCCCCTGGCGGAATGAGAGCTCTGTTTTGAGATAGGATGCCCAGGCTCTTGGGTATGTAATACTATTTTAGTTTTGAAGTTTTGTGCCAGAGGCCTGAAGGTCAATCCACAAGCAGATCGCTGTAGGGTACTGGGGAGAGATTACTTTCAGATGATCTCTTTGCTGGTCAGCATTGGTCCATCCTTCAGAAGGATGGATACAAAATTTCTGAAGCTCTTGTATCTCTGCCAGTCAGCTCTGAAGTCTGGTTTGGAGCTATACATCTGTAGACAGGCACAAGTACATACCTCTCATTATTTCTGGATGGTCTTTTATTAGGCAAGGTTAGAGTTTTAATGAAGCTTTCTACATACTACCCAGCAAAATGAGGCTACATTTAATATATTTACATAAACCTGGAAAGTAATAAAATTAACCAGTGAAGAGAATTTCATTCTGCAATAACCTGTAGTTTTTTCAAGGTGTAGTTTTACAGATTCAAGTTGTTGTGGCCCAAGCCTATAAATTTCCAGAACCTTCCAGTCAGTCATTTTCTGTTGAAGTCAAGCAGGTTTTATTTCTAGGACCAAGCACCCAGGTCTGGCAGCCCCAATAATTCTGGAGCTCTTCCTTGTCTTCCCTGTGCTGCCTGGAAGCCTCCAGTGATTCCAGGTCAAACACTTGAGCCTTCTAGTCACTTAACTCACGTTTGTTCAGTGTTAGCTTAACATAATGCTTAGTCTGAAACTGCAGTCTGGTCTGTCTTTATGTGAAAAGGTCATTTTCCACACTAGCTTTTACTGCACTGTTTCAGTTTGGAAATCTTAAATGCCAGCAGTTCTGAGTAGTAAAATCAAGAAAATAGGGTGTTTTCCTTGTATGCTAATCACTTTCAGTTCTGTGTAACAAGATAGTTGCTGGTAAAGAGTATGTTTCAGCTCCAGGCCTTAACATTGTCTCAGGTAATTTTAAGAGGAAAAGAACCTGTGAAAATACTACTAATAAAGGTCTAAGAAAATGAGGCATTGAACTTGTGAGAGGGTTCTGAAACTTGCAGAGTATTGCTAAGCAATGTATTTGTATTTATGGATATGTATTGGTAAGTGTAATAAATGTGTAAATAAATGCATTTTCTGAGTAGCTTTGGTGTGGTTGTGAAGAGGCTTTTGTATTGTATACTGTTCTTTAAGGCGTATCAGTGTAATATTCTGTATTTTAAATGTTTAATTTCACTTTAAAAGCTAATTAAAATGTATACTATATTTAAAGAAATCTATCTTCAGTACTTTTTCTAGGTGTCATTTACAAAAAAGTAACCTGGATTATTTATATTTTTTTCTTTCAAATAGAAGATGTCATATAAATGACTGTATGTTGCTAACCTCATATTTTATGATTTGCTTTGGTAAAAAAAGTCCAAGATCACATGACTAGTGATTAAATAAGTGCACAAACTTCATGTATGCAAGCATAGAAGGTTTTTTTTTCAAAATAGTCTTTTACTCTGTTGTTATTTTTTTTTTTAAATGAAGTTATGAATTTCAGAAACTTTGCTATTACAGGCAGCATCGATTGCAGATGAATCTGCAGAATCAGAAGGGATAGTTGATTCTCAAAAGCGTAGGGAAATACTTTCAAGAAGGCCTTCGTACCGGTAAGGACTTTTTACTTGAATTTTTAAAGGCAGCTTATATATTACAGCAAAACTGTCTGATAAAAGCTTTATTTTTCTCATGGATATGGAATTTCAAATGTATAAAATTATCTTTTTTTAGAAAAATTTTGAATGAACTCTCATCAGATGCTCCTGCAATACCAAAGATTGAAGAAGAAAAGTCAGATGATGAAGGAGTGCCTTCTGGAATTCCTGCAATGGCCATGCCAGCCGGCCTGTATCACTCTAACACAGGGCAATACAGTATGTTTCCAAAGATACTATGTGATGTTGCAGAACATATGTAGGAACAACTTTGTTTCTAAGAGTTCCGTAACGAAGTGCATATGTTGGATTTTGGTGAAAAAGAATGAGAGCTTCTGTATTTCTAAATAATTTTGGTTTTTGTGTTTAGTTTCTCGTAACGTGGGCATTATAAACTTTCAGTCTGTTTCATGTAAAGTTTGTTGGTTGCTAGATTTTGTCCTTCTAGAACTCCTATACATTAAAAATATGGAGATGAGGCTCAGGTGAAATGAAAAATATTGGCACTTTTGTGTGAATATTCAGTGTTATAAATCATTGTGGTTTCCAATGGTTGTAATTTACTTTTTATTAGTGCTATTCGTTACATGAAATGACAATTAGTGAGTTAAAACTATTGTAAAGTCTAAAGCTGGAGTATGAAATTATTTCGTAACTTTGAATTTTCTTTCTTAAAAGAACTATGTCTCTTCCTCTCCACTTGTCAAGTATGAACACTCTAACTGCAGAATTAACCTAAACCGTGTTCTCCAACATTTGATACTTCATCCAAATTCAAGTTAAAAGTTAGATTCACAGTTCTGTTCTATGGACTAATTGGGGTTTTTTTAATTCTCATATTTAAAAATGTTGGATAACTCTCCCCGCAGCTTCTTTGGGCTTCATCAGATATTATCCAAGGGATAACTTTCTAATACCTCTTTTTTCAGTCATGTATTGGACAAAACTTCATTCCTACAGGGTTTTTGTTGTTTGGTTTTTGGGTTTTCTAGTTTTGTTGTTTTGTTTTTGTTTTTGTCTTTTTCACTGAAACAAGAGAACAGAGGAAGTGTATTAAAACATTGCAGTAGTATATAAAAAAGGCTAGAATGGCTTATCACCGGTACAATTCCTCAGTTATTTAATTCATGCAACTTATCAACTCTAAGAAAGCAGAATTTCCCTATCTACCCCTTCAGCATAGAAAGTAATTTTTCTTGAGTTCCTAAGCTGCTTTTCTTATCTTTTCTGTAACCTATAGACCTAAGTAGGTGTCTGCTTCATGCTGTCCAGCATCTGAAGTGCTCTTTTCAGTGGACTTGTGGTCATGCTAAATTACAGTTATCTGGTACAGAATGTGACAGGTATTCTTGACCAAATTTCTCTTCAAGTTTTGAATTATATTTTTAGTTTGGCTTAGGTTTAGTTAAAAATATATTTGCAGTTTCAAGGCTTAAAAAGAAATGCTATAGTGTCTGTACTATGTTCTAGTAAGCCTTCAAACCTGAGGGATTTGTAAGAAATTAGAGTTTAGGGGTTTTAGTTGTAATTTCCTCTAGGAAACAAGAGTTGTACTTATACTAGCAATGTCTTGCAGGAGGTGATTCTTAATTAAAGATGTTTCTATTTGTGCATAGCTATAAATCATAGTGACAGGGAAGTGTATAAAAGAATAATGAAATTTATAGGGTTTGCTTTTTTGTGCAATCAAACATTAACTTTTGAAAACTCAAGCAACAGAGAGCATCACCAGCCGTATGCTTAAATAAACAGAGTCCACAAAAAATTAATTAAATGTCATTTATCTTAATTTAAACTTGGCTTTTGCATGAACCAAGCATAGATTTCTGGTTTATGCTGCTTTTCCTTGGAATAAGTTATAGACATAGCCTAAAACATGTGCTGTGTATTTAAGGTAATTTAACTTGTTAAATAGGTTCCCATCCATAATGAGGCATTGCTTCAGGATGCAGTGTCAGCTTTTATAGACTCTCCTGATGCTGGCTCAAAACTTTTGAGAGCTCTGTCTTCATGGAAATGGTGTTTCTTGCCCAATTTATTGTTCATTATAATTTTTTTTTCTTTTATTAGTTCAACTTTTGAATTTAAAATCTCACACATCTTTTTCCTTCAGTGAATGTGTGTATTCTCTAATTCTGGTTGGGAAAAATTGTTTCCAAGTGGTAGCTAGGATGCTCATCTCTTTGTAATGGAGGGGGTCTTAATTTGAAATTTACCAAAGAGAGCTTGACTGTTCACTTCTGGTCCTTAAAGGTATAAGGCACAGATCTGCAGCATTTCTGAGTAGCTGTCCTGTGATCCTCAGGAACTGCTGTTAGCTGAAACCGGGACACTGTGTTTGAATGCAGCATTACCCGTGTTGATTTCAATCTGGATACGATTCAGACGGTCACTACATGTGTCTGTGTTATCTTTATGTCTCCTGTCAATACCTCTTTACTTTTGCTTTTAATTATTGTACAAGTACTTGTCTCTTCTTGACTAGCATTAGTTGCACGGGTTTTCTTGTACAGGCATCCAGCAGTTTATGCATTAAGCTTGTAAAGTGTCCATGACAATGAAGAATTGGAGAGTTGGTCTTGCAGTGTCACTACAGCCATCTGTCCTGTGTCCTGGTTTCACACATACCTTATGCTACTTTATTTGCTCATTCCTTATTTTCTCTACTGTTCTCTCTATCTCTGCATAGGAAAGGCAATTTAGTTGAAAAGATATTTTTGACTGTATGTTGGTGTTTGGATGTCTATTTTTAGAAGAAGTTGATAAGTAAATTTTTCTGAAAACCAAATACATTTTTTCTGTTAGCAGCAGTGATGGCTGTTCTTTGCTTACTTTTTGCCAGCCAAAACAGTATGTTGCCATGGTTTCCAAGTATCTTTTTCCTCAGAGCTTCTTGGCTTTAGCTTATGGAAGCAGACAGACTGACAGTCATAACCAGCTAGGTAAAATGTCTCTCTGTTACCTTCATCAACATATGTGTTATCTTTCTCTAAGGGAAATGGCTAGTTTTGCATGAGGTGGTGTCTTGTATATGAGCCTTATAGCCTGATCTGACTAGAAACCTATTGTGTTTGCTGTAGTTCTGTCATGTTAGTTATTGAATACTGACAAAACACAGGTGTTTTGCCTCATCTGTGGTGGTAGCCTAACTATGCAAAATATGTTGGAGCCTGCGTGTAGGACTTCCTACATCACATGTTCCCCATTATGAGGGTAGGACTCGAGGTCCTTGCTGAACCCTTTTCCTGTATTGCAGATAGGGCTCTGTGCTTGCTCCACCATGAGAGGAATTCCCCATTTTCTCCAGAAAGAAGTTAATTTAGCTGCTGGGATTTGGCAATTTCGATAGATTACTACACTCTCAAAATATTAGCTGAGCTTCCGATAGTTAATGTTGTCTAATTTACTAATAACAGTTTATTAATCAACTGTTAGTATTTCCAGTGCTCTTTGAAGTCTTATCTGATGTTTCACTTTTAAGATAACTTACTCTTGTCAAGACAGATCATTTGAAATTTACTATCTCCAAAACTCATGAGTGTGTAATGAATCATGTATTCACTTAACCAAAGCTGAGCCTTCAAGAAAGTTATCCGATACTGTGAATCTGAAAGTGAAATCAGGAGCTGACAATCCTGAGTCTGTACTTATATATGACTTTTGTACTATCTCAGACCACTGTAAGTACAATAACAATGATTGTAGTTCAAAAATACGTTTTTGGGGGAGAAAGGAGTTTGTTACTTCTTGAGAATTGGTTCTCATCTAAAAGTTCTAAGAATATTTTAATTAATGTAAGAGACATGAATTTGACAGGTGGACCACCTGGTGGATAAGGAATTGGCTGGGTGGTCACACTGAAAGAGTTGCAGTCAGTGGCTCGACGTGTGGGTGGCTACCAGTGATGAGTAGTGTTCCTCAGAGATCTGTACTAGGACCAGTATTATTTAACATCTTTGGTGGAGACATGTACAGGGATTGAGTGCACCCTCAGCAGATTTGCTGATGACACCAAGATCTGTGGTGTGGACGACATGCTGGAGGGAAGGGATGAAAAACTGAATACGAGCTGGCAATATGTACTTGAAGCCGAGACAACCAGTTGCATCCTGGGCTGCATCAAAAGAAGTGTGACCAGCAGGTCAAGGGAGGTGATTCTCCCCCTCACCTCTCATGTGACTCCACCGGGAGTACTACATTTAGCGCTGGGTCCCCCACTGTAAGACAGTCATGAACCTGCATGATTGGGTCCAGAGGAGTGCCATGATCAGAGGTGTGGAACATCTCCCTTATGAACCTTATCAGGCTGAGAGAGTTGGGGTTTTTTAGCTTGAAGAAGAAAAGGCTTCAGGGAGACCTTATGGCATTCTTCCAGTACATAAAGGGAGCATACAAGAAAAATGGGGAGGGACTCTTATCAGGGAATACAGTGATAGCATGAGGGATAATGGCTTTAAGCTGAAAGAGGATAGATTTGGATTAGATATTAGGAAGAAATACTTTATGTGAGAGTGGTGAGACACTGAAACAGGTTTCCCAGAGAAGCTGTAAATGCCCCATCCCTGGCAGTGTTCAAGGCCAGGCTGGATGGGGCTTTGGGCAGCCTGGTCTAGTGGAATGTGTCCATGGCTGTGACAGGGGGGTTGAAACAAGATGATGTTAAGGTTCCTTCCAACCCAAACCATTCTATGATATTTCTGCTATTAACAAGGACAATGCCAATTTCAATGTGAATATACAATTAATAACCTATGTCGGGAATTTGATTTTTGTCTTAAATATTTAATTATAATGAGCAACAAAGTATGATTTTTTTTTTTTTTTTTTAAATGGGGAAAGTATGTTTATATCTTTCATATTGCTGATTATATGGGGGAAAATCACAAACTTTGTTTCTATTTTTATATAAGTATTGAGCTCTTTGCAGCTTGGAAAATCATTGTTGGGCTAGAGTTTCTCTCACACTAAGCAAAGGATTGTGAACATCAGATCTAGCTCTTTCTTTGTCTAGATGCTCTTCCTTTGTCCTGGGTTTTGTTTTGTGGGTGTTGATAAACATAGTTGTTAGTTTTTTTCTTCTTTAATAACTTCTTCAGTTTTGTGTTTGTATGCCTATAAGGTACTATTTTTATTTTTTTCTTGTATTAAAACTGTTTTAGGAGGGTTAATATTTCTGAAAGTGTAGGGGTAAAATGTGTGGAACACTGCTTTTTATCTGTTACACACATGGCATGTACTACACGACAGGCTTTATGTTTGTAGAAATCAGTATTAACATTATGCCAAGTTGTGTTATACAATTGATTTTAAGCAAGGAGAGGAGCAGGAGTCCTATCAGACAGTGTTTATTTAAAAGAGAAAGATGTGCTTTTTAATGTTTAGGCAATATCTCTTTCTGTTGCTTAACTTTTTCTTTTTATCTTTAGTTACTATAACTCAAGGTGGTGCAATCCAGATTTCTAATCCAGCCTCTGATGGTGTCCATGGACTACAGACATTAGGAATGACAAATTCGGGAGCTCCTCAGCCAGGTGCTACCATTGTGCAATATGCAGGACAATCACCACATAGCACACAACAGTATTTTGTTCCAGGAAGCCAAGTTGTTGTTCAAGGTATGTTTTATTAGGCTATTGCATTTTAGGGTTTTTTTGTGCAAACCAATTTTTCTTAAAAGGCTTTTTATTTTGTGTTGACATTATACCTGTGTAACAAAATGAAAGGCAGCCTTAGGAGGAGACTCAGTTTCTCTGTTTAGTAAAGCAGCTATTTCTTTTGATTTAAAAATTTTATGAGGAGGAAATAACAGTATAAAATAACTTTCTACTTTGGAGAGTTGGAGAGAGATGTTTAATTGCAGTAAAGGCACTGTTACAGGTTGAAAT
>JANHGB010016453.1:0-14118 GCA_026283785.1 Coracopsis vasa
TCCATGTCCTTTTTATGCTGAGGACACCAGAACTGCACACAATACTCCAAGTGAGGTCTCACGAGAGCAGAGTAGAGGGGCAGGATCACCTCGTCACACTCCTTTTGATGCAGCCCATGACACAGTTGGCTTTCTGGGCTGCGAGTGCACACAAGTATTCAGCCATCTCTTTTGTTTCAGGTACTGGCACACAGTCTATTTGACAGGAGCACTGCAATCATTGCCATTTGTGTCAGGCAAGCTCTTATTCCCTGTGTGGTTTGTGTCAGGGGTCTTCTGTCTAAACTCCTCCATTAAGAGGCTCCTGAAAGAGTGCTCAGACCTGTTCTGGCAGGCAGACGAAAATCAAATCTAAATGACAATAATTCTCATTTCACAGGAAGCTTATTTCAAACTCATCCTTTGGTTAGTTACAGCAGAAGCCGCATTTAAGAATAATACATGGCATCCATTTAAGAGTGGCTCTTTTTTAATTATTTTTTATTTTCAATATCTAAATATTAGTAATCTTAATTTTAGACATAATCAAACAAGTTTAGAGTTACATTTTCTAGCACCTTCCCAAATACAGCCTAAAGCCACGTATGTTTCTGTGTCTGTATTTATATGAGCACATGGTATAACTATTGTTAGAATAGATTGAGATGTCTCCAGTTAAAGAGAAAAGGTGCTATAATATAATACAATACAGAAAATTAAATAAAGTCTCCTCAGAGAGACATAAGGCACTGATCAGCTATGAAGACTGCATTTAGTCCCTGTCAAAGATAATGAGATAGAAGACACACACAAAGATCATCAGATGTCTGAAACACTGGCTCAGGTTTTCCACCTCCTAACAAAAGATACGTGTTCACTTGATTTTTCTTAGGAAGATTTGCTTGCTGGTGAAGTTAATTGGTAGAGCATGGAGTTTGTTTTCTCTATTGACACAGTAACAGATACTAATGGACTCAATGCTCAGGTGTGTTGAGGATTAAAATCAGCCCTTAGTAGCTTTAATCTCCAGCAACTTTCAAACTTTCCTGGATGCTACACCATGTAATTTTCCAAAAATTTAAGCAAACGTCAAAAGTGAAATATGTCCTTCCTTGCAAATCTTCATCTTTGTATACAATTGGTATGATTAAGTGTGATTACTTGTACAACACACAAGACAGGCAACAGTTAGACTTACAGAAATTACAGTCTGAGCTGACAAATCAGAAATGAAAATTATCCTCCTCCTCTCCCCCAGATTCAGCTGGGCACAAAGAGTTTCAGCTCTGCTTGGTGCAGGCACCAAATTTATAGCTTTGTGCTCCTAAGGGAACCTCCTGCAGTCTAAGGTCTTCCCAATAACATACGTTAGACCAACTTACCATTCACATGCTCCAACAGACAAAAATTATTTAAGCTCAGTAGTACCCTAGGATCATCTTTTTCAGCTCAGCCCTATGGATAAAGCTTCATATCTAAGGAAATCATGGCAGCAACTGAGAGTATTGGTCTCATTGGTCCGAGGTTGACGGATGGACCCATGGATACTGCCCTCCAGGCGGATCTTTCTCAGCTCTGCCATTATACACAACCCAGCAGCTGTTATTATTTTGGCTTGCTACCAGCCATGCATGCTTCAACTTTGGCAGCAGCACTAAAGTAAAAAATTGGGCAAACGGTGAATTATGAACTTGTCTCCCTTCATGATTCTAAGTTTCACAACAGGATGAGTTTGGGCAGTTTAGCTTTCTTATTCACAGTGTTAGACCTATCCATGTTTCTCAATGGTAAGTTAAACATTAAAATGATTTTTACATGAAAATTGCTCCTGTAAGGCAGGCAGAAAGGAAGGGTTTGCTTCCCATTTATACATGCACATAGCAGAGAGAAGAGATGAAAAAAAAATGCATTTTGATAATGTACCTAAATAAACAGAAAAGCTCTTCTAAAAACAAACTCCCTGACACGGCTGAGCTGCTAAGCTAACCTGGCAGTCCTGCGACCTTCCCTTACTCTTCAGCCATAAAATGAGTCCCTCAGACTCTGCCACAAGCCTGAGCTGCTAAGCTAACCTGGCAGTCCTGTGGCCTTCCCTTACGCTTCAGCCATAAAATGAGTCCCTCAGACCCTGCCACAAGCCAACTCCAATGTCTAATCTGTCCGAGAAATAAAGGATGCTCAGCCTGAGACGGAAATTAATGACCAGGATATACAATTTCTCCTGTATTTTCAATTTTTCTTTAGGAAGTGTCATTAAGATTAGTTCATTATTTCAGAGTAAAGAGGTTTTGTTTGGGTTCTTCCCAAACGCTTTAGTATCAGATATGCAACCCTTTCAATCTAACTACCCAAACAGAACATCCTATTTTGTTTCCTGATTACAATTATCTTATGCTTCTAATGCAAGTAATACCGCTTAAGAGTGTCGCTAAATATGTTCTCCATATGAAAGGCATGCCACAGATAATTCTTGCTAAATGAAATCTGTGCAATGGAAATTCACTAACTAGACTTCCTGGGTTTTATTTTCTTTCACATTAATGAGACTTCACAGTATGAGGTAGCACAAGGCTTTGTAGAATAGTCACAAAACACCTTAGAATTAGCAGAAGGACAGATAATGAGAACCAAATCAGTTCTGTGGGAAGCAGGACTTTGGCACACCTCCCCTCTCTGATCTATCCACCTTTCAGAACAGGCAAGCAAGCAGCAACAGCACCAGCTATAGGTTTGGTTATGGCAAATAACCTGCTTTCAAACCAAGAAGATGCAACCAAATACTGTCTTAGCTCAGAACTTCAGATACAGTGTTGCTTTTCAGGGTCAGAATGTTAGAGTAAGATTTAAGCAGAAGAAAATGGCAAAAGGAAATAAAATACTGTTTAAGAAATGCTTACCTGACCTAATGGCTTAAGGAAGAGCAGTGTCCAGGTGTCTGTCTCTATTTCTGAACTCCTGTGCAGTTGACCAAACTATGAATGTTAAGCAGTCATTTAGAAACCAGTGCTTCACAAATTATACATAGTAATGTTGTTGCTGGTTTTCAGGTAATACAGAAAGAAAAAAAATCCAATTTGCACAGATGGTAAATCCACAGCTTAAATTAAAAGATGGTCCTTTATTACCCAAGGTTTAAATTGAGGCATTAAATGTGCAAATTTAATAAGCTCCCTCACAATTTTACTGCCACACCACTTCCGCTAGGGAAGAGCAGGGTTGGCAAGGGGGAAAAGGAGGATGGAGTTTGAGTACAAAATGGAGATGGAGTACAAAACATAATATTTTTTTCTTCTGAGTGCAGAAGATAATATTCCTGCTGTAGGCCATTAAGCAGCCAAACTACTGACCGCATCATTCCTACCTGAAAGGACACAGGACACAATTCTTACAAATGCAAATGTCTATAAGAACTGACTAGACAATATGAAACTACACAACATCAGGATATCACAAATACATACAGCATTCAAAATCCTGTTTTGTTGTTGTAGTTGTTTGTGAAACGTTGTTTCCTAGCTATGTCCCTATGAGAAAATTGCCATAGTGAACACATACACACAAAATTCAGCTCCAACAAAGCAGAGACTTTTTATGCTTGAAAAAAGGGATGCTTCTGTTACATCTTGTTGCAGCAGAAGCTAAAATCACTCATTACCTTTTGAGGGCTATCTCATTTGGCCCAGCTTTCTAGTAATATTTTTCAAGCACTGTATTTAGGGAGTCAGTTGCTTCCATCTTCTTGATTACAGATGATAAGTAGTCTAAAACACATCACCACATATATAGGCTGAGAGGGAGGGAGAAAGCATGACATTGTGGCCATACTGGCATTTATTAATGGTTGACCTGTAATTCTGCATCACTGGCACTTAATAGGAGCAATGCCACTCAGTTCAGAGACTTTGAATTAGGAGCTTACCTGGGTCTGAATAAACAAAGACACAGCAAGTGGCTGTACAACACCTCCAGACAAAAGAGACATGATGGGTCAGAATATTGGAGTGGATGATGGAAACAGGGGAGAAGGAACATTGCTGTGCAAGCCATTCCACCACACAGGAGTGAAGCAGCAATAAGCAAATGAGAATGAATAAGCTGTGTGACTGCACATGGGAAGCGGAGAGTTTGGTGCCTGCAGGAGATGGATAACATAAGATGGAGTAGACTCAGCAGACAATAGTAGATAAAGCACCTTAGAGAAGAAGCAATAAGATAGCTTGCTTGCTTACTTGGGGGGACGACAGATTTCAAAACAAAAAATGATGCTACAAGATGTTTGCGAAGCGATGTAATTGGTGATATATCTTTAACATCAAACAATCCAAAGAAAATCTATGTTTAACTTTATGGATAAGATTAAGGGTGGAGAAGCTTTCTGTTAAAATAAAAGAAATGCAGTCACGAGGGCTTTGACAAATTAGATCTATCATGCCTCACTCCAGCCTTTAAAGACTTACCTGAAGAGCTTGAATTGTTACTGTCTTTTGTTCTCTCTGACATTTTAGAGGGACAAAACAATTTCAGATCTGAACTGGCTGAATTGCTCCTAGAAATGTGCACACACAGCCCTCCTTTGACTACTGTAGTGGTTAGATGCCTCAGTTTTATGAATGAAATTAATTGGGATAACATCATCTATGCTATCAGACATTAAACCAAGTCATAAGAGGCAAAACCTGGTGTGGAGCCTGGAGCTGCTCTGCATCCTGGCAGACTTGTCCTTCAGCTCTGCAGAGTCTCTAATATTTTCTATGTGTTTTGTTTTACAAGATCCACCTGGTTTACTCAGACAAAAAAGAGACCACAGTCCTTCCAAGCCTTGATAATTTACTGCAACAGAAGAGAGTTTGCTCATACGGAAACTTTGGAAGACATTCAGCCATCACAAACAACAACAGCAGGAAAGTAGTACCCCAAACAGCAAAGAAGAATGCTAAATTTTTCATGTTACCACCAGGTGATTCAATTACAACAGGTGTCTACAATGATAGATGAAGACTTAAATGTCTCTGTGTTCCCACAGTCAGGCTAAGGATATGTCAGAGAAGGGAGGTTTATGAAGTGCATTTAAAGCAGCAAGGTGACTTGCAATGTTACTGCTTGAAATCTGATTAATTCATTCTGGAAGTGTCAGCCAGTAGCTCTGCAGCAGAAGACAGAAAAGTGAGAAATCTTACGGACCTTAAACAAGTACATCTATTGGGTAGCAGTTCATTATAGCTGAAGCCCTTTGGTTTCTCAAGATTTTTTAGTAAATGTGAGGCTTTGAAATTAGAAATCACTGAGAAAGATAACCATGTATAAGGCTCCAGCACATAGCTTATGATTCAATAAAGGCTCTTTATAAAATTTTGGTCCAATGTTTTCTTAAGAAATTCATAATGACAACTTTAAAAAAACCTCTTCACACAAAAATATCTTGTTCAAGAAGCCTGATACGAATAATGAAATGAGAAGCACAAAATAGCAGTCTGTAAAGGGGAAAAAAAAATCTCTTATTGTTTAAAATATAGGTGCTCAGTACTGTCCCCTCACCCACCTCATTATCCATCTGCTTTCTGTTTGAGAGTATGCAGGAGCATACCCAAAGCAGAAATCCATCTAGCTTCTTCCTGGGGACTACTGACTGGCATGAGATTTCTTTTACTATTTCAGATGAGGTATTCAAGGCTCCCTGTGTATGTTATCCAGTAGCATAATGATTCTTTATTCCAAAGTCTTCAGAAGTAGCATAACTGGTTGGGACAGCACTGCATATTTATGTATAGAAGAATAATTACATTCACAATTCAGCCATCAAGGCTGTAACTCACATGAGGGTTTCCACCTTACTCTATAAATTGCGATAATGTTGTTTGCATTGTTTATTATACCTAGGAAAGTTCCAAGACTGCAGGTAGCTTTCCACACAAGTACTGAACAGTGACCCATCCCAAGAAGCTGCTTGTGCAAAGCTCAGCAATCACTGGCAGTACACACTCCACCTGCCAGGCACTCACATGTGGCCAAAACCAGTTTTAAAAAGCACTTTAATACAAGACATTATCCTGAGTCTAGTCACTGCCTGGTGCTTGAAAAAAGCTGTCATTACACATGTAAAAATATTTAAGTTAACAAATACCACTAACGTCATAGGTTGCAAATGGAGATGGTGGCTACCCATATCAAAGGTGCTCAGAGCACCCTTAGGCAACAGCCTAAATCAAGCTCTGGATTCCCTTTTATAGACATTTAATCACTTCTTTGTATGCCATAACCAGTAGAAAAATGAAGGGTGTCTCTACCAAAAACTATCATCAACACTTTTTAAATGGTTTCTCACTTTTTCCATACCCTAGGTATATATTCAAGATCCTTAGCTGTATGGTGGAAGCTCCTCATGTTACTTCTTTGGGATATTTCCACATCCGTATCTCCTTCTTGTGTAGACTGATGGATTGCGAGCATTCTGTACTCTAGTTCATTAGAAATGTTCTCAAACTCACCAGTATTTCACATAAACCTCTGCCTACTTAGATTCTACACTTTAGGGGCCTGCATAGCCTTGCTTTAGGGTGTACACAATGCTGTGTTTGGTTGTGCTTTAGATATATGCACAGCAAGCTGGTACTGTCCTTCCCCTCTGCACAACTCTTGGCGAGCAGTACAACACTTGTCCATCACATGACACAGCATTCCACATTTGTCTTCACTTGCCCTTTTAGCTCACTGCCTATTTCTCCTTAGTGAGATAAATTGTACCAGTTAAAGGACACAGCCTTTTACCAAAAGGCAGAAGAAGCAGCAGCAAGGAAAGCATTTATCTGTACATTCAGACAGAGAAAGCTCAGACATTTAGCTTTGGAGTTTTTACAAACATCTTTTCTTACATTCAGGTAAACCTGCAAGCCTACCTTTCCCCGTGGTACAACATAATAATATAAAACTGTCCAGAGCAAGGGAGGATAGAGTTTCAGACAGACATTTTTCCTTAAGTTACTTAACTTGGAAGGTAGCTCAACAGATGCAACGTGACTTAACAATAGTAGGCTCCTAGATGTTAAGCACACAGGCACAACTTTCCCAGTTTCCGCAGCGTCTTCTAAATTTTGAGACTAGAAATGTTTACAAAGCAACATAATATCTTCTGAAGCACATGGCTGTGTATTCAGCTGTTGAGCACCACTTCCCTGTTGCTATCAATCATCAGCCTATATTGAGTCAGGCTACCACCAATGACAGAATTCAGAGTGAAAATGAGAAGCAGGGACTGATGTCACACTCCTCAAAATGAAAGAATTTCGGCCAGACTACGAAGCTAATGATCACTAACGAAGCCTGGCAAAAAGCGAACAACCTGATAACTTGACAGCCTGCCAGCAGAATCCACCAGTATTTTCTGAAGTCTGAGCCATGTTCACATGGCATAAATCATTCCTGCCTGAGTTGTCTCTCACTTAATTAGCCATTTTGCAGGAGCAAGGAGTCACTGCAGAATGTGTGCCACAGCCAGAATGTTCAACTCCATCTGTCTAAAAATAGCTACAGACAAGACAAAAGATGCAGAAAGAGCAAAACAAGCTCTTCTCTCTCCCACAGATAAACTCACCTGGGAAGATGCACCAACAGCCTCCCAGAGAGAGACTTTCGATCTAAAATGCTCACTCATATCAACACACTGTTTTCTGTATCATATAGGTAGTCATGTTCACGTCTTTAAGCAGTAAAAATGAGATAACATGATATCTCAGTGTCCATATATGTGCTTACCCATGAGTACTAAATCAGTAGTTACAGGCAAAAAGGAGGTGGGTTTTTACTGTCACATTTCTGCAACTGACATTTTATGCAGTCTATTCTAGAAAACACGAAACAAAACTGGTTTGCCCAAATTCAGCTATTCAAGGAAGACAGGCTGCGTGTATTGGGAGAAAAACAGCACCAAATTATATTTCTGCCCAGCTCAGGTAAAGGACTCTGCATGAATTTAAGTCTGCCTCCATTATACTAAATGAATATCTAACTTGAATCAGTACAACATACTCTACAACAAATTCTTTAAGATTAAGAGTAGCTAGTGAAAGTATACTGAAGGGTTTGGCACTCATAGCAGACACAGTTATTACTATACAATCCAGTGTAACTAAAAACCAAACTAAAAAAGAGGCAGCTGTGTACAGAAAAGTTGACGTAAAAAAAATGTCAGGTTGCAAATAAGAAACAACACTGTTATGAAACATAAAATAGTAATAGAGGTGCTTGAGCAACAGAAGGTTTTAGCACCCTGCCTTCTTAATAAAACAGATACAAGGAGAGAGGGAAGAACATTTATTTTATGCAAACCCAGTCAAGAGGCCTTTATCTTTCCTTCTTTGGAACAAATCCTCCTAATAAAAACAACAGAGGCAATGTTTCCACAGAGACTAGGCTCATTTATCCTTCCTTGAAATACAAGCATCAAAAAATCGCCATTAAAACCTTGATTAGAATCTGTAGCAACAGGCTGAGCCCTGAAGAGCACAACGCCACTCTGCTCGAAGCTGGAAAATTGAGACCAGCGCACACACACAGACTCTTAGAAAATACTAGGAAAGCTAGGAATAATACTGCCCAAGACTATTTTTTCTCTACTCAAGAAACTCAGTAAACTTTAGGTTGTTTCTTCATCCAAGAAAGAGGCTGCATCCAAAGATCCTTCCTGGGCCCCATCTTTTCATTTTAGTTTTTCATTTCATTTTTTTTACTACCTTCTTTTAGCCCCAGCTTAGTACTCTGACAGCATGAGCCATACAGGCAACACTTGCAGTGAATCCCTACTTAGTAAAGTTTTAATGAAGACAAATATTACACAGGCACAAATTTCAGACTGGACACTAAGAACCAATTGGGTCTATTTAGGAAAAGCAAATAAAAAGACAAATAATCTGTTCAGTCTTCAAGTTATTAGTCTAAGTTCCAAATACTAAGGTTCCAAGTCCTGACCAAGGTACACCAATACAGAAAATCTACATATTGTGACTTTGGGACTACCACAAATATCCTTCCAAGAAGAACACAATAAACAGCACTCTAAAACACTGACAGATGTTAGAAACTTATAGCACTCTCATTGCCATTTCCACAGCCTTAGGTCCTGCACAGAGGTCAGGTAGTTTCTAATCAGAGTCTGTGTCTATATTAAAAAAAGATATTAAAACTTACTCTGTTACACAGTCACATGCAAGAGCAATCTCGAAAATAAAGGAACCTAGGAAGTTTCTGTGGGCTGTGCTATGAGAAAGCTGTCCTTCCAAGCTCACTCATTTCTGAATTTCAGCATTTGGATAAATGGGCAGAGTATGGAAAGCCACAGCAATTTATCAGTCCTTGACTGTTTACTCCTGGTATCACCTGGATCGCCGTGTGTAGCCATGTGTCAAAGCTAAGCTTTTCGATGTTGATTTGCTCCTCATTATACAAATACAGACAAGATAATCTGCTTATATGGAGCCACTGTGATTGATGACAGTCACACGCGCAAACATTTGCATGATGTAACTCTGTAGTATACAGATAGTACGAAGCAAAGTCTTCACAACAGATTCCTGCATTTCTAGAGCTGACAATACACCTAATACTCAAGAAGCAGCTATACGACTGTTAGCAAAACCTTTTGTCAAATGCCAGTATATCTGCACTGTGCCTAAGATATGAGGCGTTCTCTCTGGCTTTCCAACTTCCCAATCCTGTTTCAGACCTTTCTGTATCATTTTATTATCTCACATGCCCAGGACTGCAAGCAATTGCTGCTTGTCTGATGAAAAAGGATTTCTTCCAAATATTTTTTTTTCAAATAAGAGTTCTTCTCTCCTTGCTATATTATTTTAAAAAAAAACTGTATAAGATGCACAAATAACAGCTTGCTGTTGCCAAGCAGGAACCGCAAGAAAATACACATTTCTCTTCTGTGTTTAATTGTTGAATTAAGTTGAACATACACAATAACATAGTACTCTTCTGCCCACTACTCCTCTGATGGGGTCACAGATGGCTTGAACTCTTTAGTCAAGTCTAAAGAAATCATCCAGTTATCACAACTGCTGCATGCGTTGTGTCTCAGTTGAATAAAAAAGGAGAGAAAGAGCAAGAGAGAGTAACGGAGGAGAAGAGAGGGAGAAAGCATCCTTTACCATTCCAGTTACAAGTGCTGTGGAACTCAGCACACTACCTTACTTATTTTCATGTCCCATAAGGCAAAAACAGTCAAGCCTGCATTACTCTTAATGGACTTTCTGGGAATGATGCTCTCCTCATGTAAACACATCAGCTTGCTCACCTGCATTGTTCCTCTAAAATTTTTGCTAATATTTTTCCCAAATCATCTTACTTGTTCCAGCCACCTTGAACACAGAAACAGATTAATCCCTGATTTGTTCTAACAGCCTTGAGGGGTATGGTTCTTTCTATTTATGAGTTGCAAGGTTTGGGTGGCTGAGTGGTGTGGAAAGGTTTCATTATTGTCACATTACCCTCCTGTCCTTTTTTGTAGCTTATTTTTAAACCCAAAACGTCATGGGTTTTCATCCATTTTTTTAAGATCTGGAGAGAAAAAGATTGAAAGGAAGTTTGTCCACAGACCTGGAAGTTCCTTTCTAGGTGCCACAGCCAAATTTGATTTTTCCTTGTACCTCTAGCCTCCAGGGTAGCTAGAGGCAAGGCACCTAGCCAGCTGCCCTGCTCTGAAGATCAGAGACATAATATAATACATAATAATAAAAGGTCTACAGAAGGTGATCTGAAGCTTCTCTTTTATTTTGTAAGCACACAAAACTAACTATACTAGAAACTAATCATGATGGGAAAGAAAGGTCACTTGGCTGTGCAGCTTTACATACAGTAGAGAGAGAAAGCATTCCCTCAGCATTCCCTCTCTGCAACCACCTATACTTGCTCAGCAGGTGACACAACCAAAGAAACACAAATGCAAAGTAAGAAGAAAATTATTTCCAAATAGTGATGGTTTTTAAAACTTGAAAAGCTCTTTAAAGCTGGCACTGCCATAAATAAGGACCTGTAACTTTTCAAAAAGCATTTCAGTTGTGCATATAACTAAAACCATAGGGAAGATTTAGAGCACAAAAGAATAAAATATAAAGGAAGCTGTACTAAAGCATAGCTTCCCATTGATGTCAAAACAACAGCACAAAAAAACATAACAAACACTTATGGGGGGCAAAGAGGAAAATGACAATCATAGAATCATAGAATAGTAAGGATTGGAAAGGACCTTAAGATCATCTAGTTCCAATCCGCCTGCCATGGGCAGGGACACCTCACACTAAATCATGTCATCCAAGGCTCTGTCCAACCTGGCCTTGGACACCGCCAGGGATGGAGCATTCACAACTTCCCTGGGCAACCCATTCCAATGCCTCACCAACCCCACAGTAAAGAACTTCTTTCTTATATCCAATCTAAACTTCCCCTCTTTAAGTTTTAACCCATTACCCCTTGTCCTAGCACTACAGTCCCTAACGAAAAGTCCAACCCCAGCATCCCTATAGCCCCCCTTCAGGTACTGGAAGGTTGCTATGAGGTCTCCAAGTAGCCTTCTCTTCTCCAGGCTGAACAGCCCCAACTTTCCCAGCCTGTCTTCACATGGGAGGTGCTCCAGTCCCCTGATCATCCTCATGGCCCTCCTCTGGACTTGTTCCAACAGTTCCATGTCCTTTTTATGTTGCGGACACCAGAACTGCACACAGTACTCCAAGTGAGGTCTCACAAGAGCAGAGTAGAGGGGCAGGATCACCTTCTTCAACCTGCTGGTCACACTTCGTTTGATGCAGCCCAGGATACGGTTGGCTTTCTGGGCTGTGAGCGCACACTGAAGCTGGCTCATGTTCAGTTTCTCATCAACCAACACCCCCAAGTCCTTCTCCGCAGGGCTGCTCTGAATCACATCCCAGACTGGTATTTAAAATACATACAGTATTTGTAATTATTCTTGCCATGCAGTGCCCCTCTCCACCCTACCCTTGTTTGCTGGTGGCATTGCTTCCCCTTGCAGGGAGCTCTGCCACCAAGGAAGCTCTGATACCACCAGAGCTATCCCCTGCTCTAATTTCCTCGTTCAGAACTATTTGTCATTGCAACAAATACGAGCGTCAAATGAACTTTACAGAGATCTCCTGCTTCGTAGGTTACAGCATGCTTGGTCAGATGATTTAGCAGGCAAAAAGTCAGCCTTTAAAACACAAAACAGGCCAGAATTGGAGGCCAAAGGGCTAAACCTTGGCACTTTATAACAATGGTAAAAGAGTCTTACAACGGGAAGATTTTAGTGTTCTGGACAAGGATGACTCAGAATTCCTGGTAATAAAGCTATACTAGTAAAGAGGATATTATCTCCTTCTTTTGACTGAAATGCATGCAGATTACTTCACATTGCAAACTGAAATGCATACAGCAAACCTCTACTCCTCTTCAATGAGTTATTTGCTAAATCATATCAAATGGGCAACCCCACACTCAAACAGATTGCTCCAGCACTGACCCTGGAGCATGCTTGCAGTAAGAATTGCAGATAATTCAATGATAATTCTTTGTGCTGGCTCAGCTCAAGGCTTCTCTTGAGCAAAGAGTTCAGCACTATGAAATCTGCATCCCAATAAAATAGCTCTATGATATAAATAACACCCATTTTCTCTTGGCTGGAACCAACGTGTTCATTAATCTCAGCACCTCAGGATGGACTCGGTCTGGCTCGCCACAGAGGAAAGGTCACTGCTTTGTCAGCGTTGCTCCTCAGCCTCCTCTCATTAAATTTCCATCTAGATGCCACATACTTTGCTTGTTAAAATGCAAGGATATTTGTAGGATTAGCTTCAGATTTGCCAGACCAAACAGCCCGAGGGGCTCAGGGCTCAAGAAACAAGACCAGTGTGAATCCCCAGAGCATAATGCTGCCAAACAGCTCAATTCAGTTCGGCATCTAGTAGAAGCCAACACAAGATAATCTTCTTTTAGGTCTGGTGAGTACTGGCTGTTCATTTAGGGTTAGGTCAAGGAAGGAAGATGTGGTACTTGGATGATTGACTTTGCTAGAGCAAACCTGCCTCATTAGGTACCATCCTGGGGGCTCAAAATCTGCTTCTCCATGACCCCAAGCTAGAAATTCAGCTACAAACAGCAAGATGGAGAAAGAGTCTGAAATGACACCAGAAAGAAAATATTGGGAAAGAAAAACCCTTGTTAGCAGCCAAAGCACCCACATGAGATATCCCTGCAACTGGTTTTGGGAAAGCAGCTGGCCAAGGAAGGATATCAGCAGCCTTGTTTCTGGATTATTTCCTGCATTTCAGCTAGATGCTAGCTCATTTTCCCAAGCCAGCAGAGAAAGATCACTTATGGACTCTGCTGTTATATACTTCCAAGAGCTGGAGATGGCACTGCCAGCTTTGTACCACCCCAAGTCTGCCCAAAGCAAGTGATGTGCCATTTTTGGGAGCATAAGGCTTTATAAGCAGTTAAGCACTGCAAAACCTATCCATTCCCTGCAAGCTTGAGTTGCAAGGGCAACTCTGAGGCAGTAGGGTAGAAATGTGCCCCACCTGCCAATGTTTCTATCCATACACAAGCACTAGGGATCCCAAGGCAATGGGGATGTGACCATGATAGTTTTAGCTTTTTACCTCATAATAAATGAGAGGGCAGCAAGACAGGCTCCAGAAAGAGCCTTTTCAAACCTAGAGGAAAACTGTGCTGTCCAAAGTAACACATTACATACATTTTCTTCCTCCCGAGAGAAGCAGCAATGGGAGAAGGTATCACAAGCGAGAGGCATGAGTCACATTGCCGCAGAGGGACGGCTGATACCTCAGATTATTACATTTCTCTCATCACCAGATCTGTTCAGCAGAGATGAAATATTCATTTCATGATGAAAACCCTTTGTCAAGCTCCCTCCTTTGCAGAGTCAGTACTATAATCCAGTCTGCTTCGCACAGTGCATGCCTTAAAGTGACCGCAGGAGATAACTCTTGATGCGAGCCATGGTTTGCAAGCAGAATAGCACAAACTGTGTTGTTCCAATTAACTTTTCCTTAAGAGTCACGTTTCTGATCAAATAGATAAAATGGAGCCTTCAGAAATGCAACCTTCCCACCACACACGTCCCATTAC
>JANHGB010016461.1:0-13674 GCA_026283785.1 Coracopsis vasa
TTTTTTTTTAACTAATTTAATCCTTGGAATATTTCATATGCTTTAAAAGGAAAAAAGTTCAAAATAATTCTACTTGCAGATTTTGCAGTATTATAAAATGTTAATTAACATATCTCTGTAAAATGTCAGAACACAGTATATATCAGCCATACAAGGTGTGATGGGTTGTGCATGTAGCTCAACATGGCACACTATATCACAAGTTTTTCAAAGCAGATATTTGTCTCTCCTGAATGGCTACAATACTATTAGATTTAGAGAATTCACACTGGAAGTTGACAGGAGCGACAAAACATGTTTTGAATGTTCAGTTTAGAACATGAAGTTCAGAACAGATGCCTTTTCCATGGTTTTAAAGCAATATCTTTGTGTCTCTTCCTCGCATTGTTAAAGAGGTTTTCAATCTCGTTACCTTCATTTTTCAAATCAGAAAGTATAACGTGAGTAACTACACATGTAATGATCAGAATTAAGAATGAAGTAGAAATAACAGTTAATAATCCAAGGTGTCTTTCCTAGGAATAGCCATCTATCAATTATACTCACGTAATTCATGCATCACTTTGCCAGTGAAATTTGCCCTGGTTTATGAAGGATTACCTTTAGGTATGCCTGTATCTAGATTGAAATATCAGGGCATTTGTAATGGTGTCCAAAACCCAGCTTGTAAAGAATGTAAGAGGAAGAAGGTGAAAGTGCTCACATCATAAGGGTAAAGAGCTTGGAAATACTCTCTACCAGTCTGCAAAACAGGCCATTGTGATGTGAGTTGTTGAATTTTGAGAAGCATTTCCTTCTGGTAACAGAAATCAACAAGGAGAAGCCTTCAGAAAGGCTCCCTGCAGGTCTTCACAAGTGCCAAAGCATGAGCTCAGGGCCTGAGTATGTATAGCAGTACTGCAAAGGACTAGAAGAAAGCAGTGTTCCAAGCCTCATATGTATCTACCAAATCAGTGCTTTCCTTCTGTTTACCATCCAGAGTATATTCTTATGGCCAAATGTCTTCGTGATATAGAAAAGCCCCAAAGGTTTATTCATCTTTCAGTGTTGCAGTAGTTTGGAAGTTTTTGAAGCTGAGTCTTATTTCATGCCCGTCTCTTTTAATGAGGGCATTTTTTCAGGGCTGGGTAACTTAGAAGCTGAGACAGCGCAGCTGAGCAGCACTGAGCAGTTTCCATTTGAAATGAGGCTGTTGACAAAAGTTTAAGGGAATTGAAATGAAGTCTGAAATATCCTTCCTGCCTTCACCAGGATGTTTGGAAGCCCTAGGGTGCTACAGACTGTGAAAGATTAGTAATTAGAGGCTCACCTTCTGTATACTAATGAAAGGCTCAGAACTGCAGCTTTTAACATTGAAGGGATTGCTGCATCCTGCATTTTTTACTTTGAGGTTTTTAGACAAACTGACTGTGTCAGAGGGCATATCTAGCAAGTTATACTGGAAAAGTGACAGTATTGTTTAAGCAATTAGTCAGTTTAAATGTGTGCTGTGCAAATCACTTCCAATGCACTTCATACCTATTCCGCAGCAGTACAGCTGTGCCATTATTGGGCAGCTTCCTGAGATCCTGCCAGTCTGCGGGGATGATGGGGTGGGGACTCCTGGGGGTGGCTGTTAGTGGCCTTTCTGTCCATAAATATCATGTCCCGTCTATCAGGAGACAGAATTAGGAAAGGACTGAGAAATATTTCTTTAAATATGAACTGGTACAATCCCTCTCTGTTCACATGAAATGACAGGATAACCTTTCTTTGCTGAATGTTTGCCTTTTTCTGCAGGGTTTGATAACAGTCAAAGAACGTCTCATGCATCACCTGTCTGTCATACATATCAATGTTTTGAATTTGAAAAAAACCCCTTTTCTGTTTTGGTTTGCTTGTTCTCATATAAAGAAAAAATAGATGAGTCAGGTAAAAAGAATTTAGAGAGGTGTCAACTTCATCTATTTATAAATTTACATATTTTTATGGACTATTGTGAAATTTCTAGCCTTATTATTTCATTTTGACTTATACTGAAATATTTCACCTCTAAAAAATAAGACTAGATACATGCAATATCTAATGTACTCCTAATATCAGAAGGGTTTTCCCTCATGAAATACAGGTATTAACAAATGTCAGAGAATAAATTGGTAATTCAGCACAATATTCTAGATTCTGTTCTTAAACATTTATACCAGTACTGTCATTTCAAGACATACAGTTTCTGAAATGCAGGTTAAAATAAAATTACCATGGAAGTGACTATTTTCACTGGGACATACACTTCTTATTCTACAGGAGAATGTCCTGGTCTCAGATGTCATGGCATCTTTTCCCTTTGCCTTTCCCACCAATGCAAAAATTGGATTTGTGATAAAGGCGGTAAGTTTGCTGCCATACAGAAAAACATTTCTCATGCAGAGCTCCATTCCAGTACAGTCTTGTATGTCTCTGTGTGGAGACTGAATCCAGCTAAATATGGGAAGAAAAGAGGAATTACATATTTTCCCTTAAGAGTCAGTAATTTGGTAGGTGTTGTGACCTCGCCTTTCATTTTTTGCTTGCTACAATAAATGATTTGGCATATGGTAGGAAATATTTTTTCTAACTAAAGAGGTGAGATAACTTGCTTCTTCCTAATAGTAGACAAACCTGAAAATCCTAAGTCTTTCTGCTCTGCTGCTGGGTACAGGATTGAGGAATGCCACCTCTGACTCAGGATAAATCACATGACTTCACTGTATCCCAGATTTAACAGCTGTTTGAAAGATACATCAAACAGTTCACACTATGCATGGGAGGAGCAGCAATTTATCTAAAGGTGGCAAACCTGAGATGTGACAGGTATTAAAAAGGAAAGGCTAAGTACAGAAGTACATTTTTATTCTACTGCCTTTCCATGCAGGTCATGAGAGGCAGTCCGTTCATTCCCCCAGTACATCACCAAGTTAAATATATGCACAACCACTTCTAAAGCCACTCTTTCTCCCTTTTAATGTCAGTCAGCAATCATTGAGGTAGTCTACATCCTTCCAGAAACAAGTGCTCATCTGAATTAAAATGCACTGTGTGGTATTACGTAATTTGAGTGTCTCAAACTCTTGTGGTATGGATAATGTCATATATAGCAAGCCCTGTTTCTAGGGTAGCTGGCTTCCCTATTCTCCTTCTCTGCAGCACTGACTTCAGAAAGTAAAGGTCCAAATCTTTTCCATTTGTATTAATTAAATAAAAAAAGGGGGGAGGGGGAATATGGCTGTGAAAGTTAATGGAGTTAATTACATTCATATCAGTTAGATGGAGAGGAACAAAAAGGACAATTTGTGTAAGCAGAGAATTGGCTCTGATATTTTCTGAGTAGCATCAGCATTTTGAAGATAAAGGGCCAAATAGTCTATACTACTGACCTGTCACTTTTCAGGAATAGCATACAAAATGTGGCAGGCTGGTGAGTACTGCAGAGATCCAGGAAGAGAACTGGACACCCTGCAAGCTATAGGGTATCTACCAGTGTAAAGGGAGAAAAAGTCTTTAGTGATCTCAATAATGTGGCCAAGGAGGCCCAAGCAATAAACGTTTCTGTCCTCCCCTTTTGCAATCACAATCTATCTGTTGGTTTTAGCAATTCAAGGCTTGAGAGAACAGTCAAATTGTGAAAAGTTGTTTCTCCTAAATGAAAGCCAGAAAATTCCAAAAGCTAACTTGGAAATGGCATTCTTACCTGTGAGATCTCTCCCTCCAACTGAGAGGAGCCAACGAGAAGAGGTGCTGTGCTGGACCTTGTTCTTACCAAGGACAGGATGGTTGGAAATGTGAAGCTCAGGGGTAGCCTTGGCTGCAGTGACCATGAAATGTTGATGTTTGAGATCCGTAGAGCAGCAAGGAGGACGCAGTGCAAGCTTACTACCCTGAACTTCATGAGAGCAGACTTTGGCCTCTTCAGGGATCTCCTTGTTAGAGTACCATGGAATAAAGCCCTGGAGGGAAGAGGGGCCCAAGAAAGGTGGTTAATATTCAAGGATCACCTCTTTCAAGCTCAGGAGCAATCCTGACAAAGAGAAAGTCGGGCAAAAGTGCCAGGAGGCTGTATGGATGAACAAAGAGCTTCTGGACAAACTTAACAGGAATGCCTGCAGAGGGTGGAAGCAAAGTCAGATAGCCTGGGAAGAATACAGAGAAACTATCCGAGCAGCCAGGGATCAGGTTAGGAAAGCTAAAGCCCTGGTAGAATTAAATATTGCCAGAGACATCGAGGGCAGCAAGAAAAGATTCTGTAGGTACATCTGTGGTAAAAGGAAGACAAGGGAAAATGAGTGCCCTTTCCAGAAGGAAATGGGAGACCTGGCTACCCAGGGTATGGAGAAGGCTGTGGCACTCAGTGATGCCTTTAAACTGAACCAGGGTAGATTTAGGTTAGACATTAGGAAGAAACTCTTCACTGTGAGGGTGCTGAGGTGCTGGCACAGATTGTCCAGAGGAGCTGTGGCTGCCCCATCCCTGGCAGTGTTCAAGGCAAGGCTGGACAGGACTTGGAGCAACTTGGTCTAGTGGAAGATGTCCCTGCCTGTGGCAGGGGGTTGGAACTGGATGAGCTTTAAGGTCACTTCCAACCCAAACCCTTCTATGATTCTATAATTTCAGTGTTACTTCAAAAGGGTTAAAGGAGCATTTCCCTAGTGTCCAAGATGGCAGCACCCTCTTAGGCCAGGCTTTTAAGCCTTTGTTTGAAATGAGACCCATAGATCAAACTTTAGGAAGGGAGTAATTACTGTGAGTGAAGGCAATCATGAGAGTTGTAGAAGAATTTCCCTAACACTATAAATTATATCCAATAGTATTACCTCAGTGCACAGTCCATGAAGAAGTTTTCGGGAAGAATCAAAATTAATTTATAAATTCTGTAATTAAAATGTTGAGGATTGAATCAGTGCTTGAGGTCCTCTATGATTGCATTTTCCTTCTCTTACATTTTTGCAATATATTCAGATTACTTTTTTCTTTCCTTAAATATGGCTGTTGAAAAGAGAGAATAAGAAATCTAATAGATTAATTCTTTCTGTCTTCCTGGCTATTTCCCTCTTCCTTTTCTTGTAAAATTAGGAGCCTTGATAATTGTCTTCTCTCTGTTAGAAAAGTTTAAAGACTGGTTATAAAGGGGAGAATTAGTGGCAAATAAGCAAAATAATATAATTTTATATATCAACTATTTAATATTTTAAAATATCTATTTCATATGGGGATCTGCTAGTTAGAAACCTTGGAGCAAGAGGTAGGAAGTGGATTAATGCTTTCTGAATGTTTGCTGACTTTGAACACACTGCTCTACCTGTCTTGTTCTTCAGTTTTATTGTTGTGCTGAAGCAGTTTTTCATGAAAGCATACTTCAGATGACTTCTACAATTGTGGACTTCCAGGATTAGCTTGAGATAAGCTAATTAATAACTCATGTCAAAATGAATGGGCTGCATACTGCCCTTCAACTACAAGTAACTTACTACAGAGAGCCCCAACCTGGATGTTCTGCTATCCCCATTGTTAAGTGATGTCCTGGTAATTGTAGGCAATACAAGCTCTCCTCACTCTCTGAGCTTGAGTTAAACTGAATCAAAGCTGGTTTTGAGCTGAACAACTTTCTCAATTGTCAGTTCCAAAATCATTAATCAGGATATACAACATGGAGATTTAATGGTTAGGAAATGCTATTAATTTCAGTGGTACCACTCCGTACTTCAGTCCACACAATCAGATAACTGCAGACCAAAAGATACTTGGAAACCCTCTTTTAACTGGGTGTTTAACACCTTTTAAGCATGTCAGTGACTTTGATTCCCAGGGCTCTGTGATCAGCACCTTTGAGAAGAGTGCACAATGCCTTCTATTTCTGATGTAAAAAGCATTAGAATGGGAGTAAATTGCTCTTGCTGTTTTTGCATATGGTTCATTATTTCTGTGCTTCCCTCCCTTTTATTTCTCATTGCAGCCAAAACCTTTCCAAAGGGATGAAAGGAATGGTGAGTGGCATCTTGTGGCTCTCAGCTTTACCACATGAATGAGTCAAGCGTTAGGAATGTTAGTGCTCTAACAGTTGGCAGTCTCCCACCTCAAAGACTGAGCAATTCAGTACAATAGTCTGAGCAGCCTCAGCTACCATTGTGTCTGGGATTTTGCCTGAACTGTTAAATCTAGGATTTTGAGTTGGCACTTTGTGCTGCTGCTGCCTCTGGGCCAGTCATGCGCATGAGTAACTTGTATAAACCACACTTTACAAGCTTGAAATGAGCTGTGGTTGTGCAAGATTAGAACAGATGAGCACAGCTCTGTCTAGATGTCATTGTTGACTCTTTTTATAAATATCCACATATATATATGCAGAAGTGAAATAGGGCAGGAGAAATCGTGCTAAATAAAATGATTTTGTATTTTGCTTCAGTTTCCATTTTAACTTTACATAAAATAGACTACAACAGAGTTGTCTTAATAAACTTTACAAATGAGTTGTCAGCAGTAAATTTCCATAATTCGGCAAAATACTAAGTACAGACTATTTCTGACAATTCCATTTGAACAGAACTGTAGTACTTTCATTTTACTCTTATAGATATTTGTAATTCTGATCACAAGTTTTAATGGCTATAGGCTTTTTGGAGGCAAAATGAAAAAGCTGGGAAGATGGTCTTTGCAAGATGACATCTGCCTCAGTCCTCTACCTATTCCAGCATTATGACAGTACCCAATAATTTAGAGGAAGGGAGAATCCTGGTTATACAAACATGTGATAGGATCTAATACAGTCCTGAATTGAAAGATTTCTTATTTATTTGGGATTTTGGCAAATCTACTTTGTGTTAGCTGGTTCACAAAGTTAGATTGCTGCCATGAGTCTGTGCTCTTTTCATCAACTTTTACATTATTTCTTCTGCTGTTTCACAGTGCTGTTTAGCCAACTTTGGTGAAGAACATAGTCATTTGCTTATCACGCAGCCCACTCGCTCTCCCCTCCGCCTTCCTCCCCACACTCCCAGAGGGATGGGGAGGAGAATCTAAAGAATGTAACTCCCACGGGTTGAGATAAGAGCAGTCCAGTAACTAAGGTATAACACAAATCACTACTGCTACCACCTATAATAATAATGATAAGGGAAAGAACAAGGGAAGAGAATACAACCGCTCACCACCCCATCGACTGACACCCGCAGCCCAATCCCCGACAGTCCCCTCATCCTTCTGGGTAACTGCCAGTTCGCATCCTGGGCATGATGTGCTGTGATATGGAATACCTCCTTGACTAGTTTGGATCAGGTCTCCTGTCTGCTTCCTCCTGACTTCCCCTCCTCCCTGGCAAAGCATGAGGCTCAGAAAGTCCTTGGTCAAACTAAACATTTGAGCAGTAACTAAAAACATTGGTGTTATCAGTGCTGTTCCCAGGCCAAAAGTCAAAACCACAGCACTGCACCAGCTACTAAGGAAGAGAAAAATGACTGCTACTGCTGAAACCAGGACATGTAACTAAGGCATCACCTGCCCTCCATGTAAACTCTGAGGAGATGAATAGTCTTGAAATGCTATATTCTTCATCCAGTGCATCTAAGAGAGTACACATTTAAATTTTGTTTCATCCTTTTAGTATGTATTTGTGTCATTACCAAATGGTAAACAAAAACAGATGTCAGGCTCAGTTTAGAAAAAGTGGTGAGCTTGCAGTTAGATATTAGAGTAAACGACTTGTGACAGCAGGGTTTTGATATACGTCTGTCCATTCCTTTCAAATGAATATTTTTATGTTGGAAATGCCTTTAGTGCCCCTAACTTCATATAAGAAAATAGCCAAAAAGGAGGGGAAGAAAAGACAAAAAAGAAGGTGGAAATATGAAAGCCATTAGGATGAAGAAGTTTGCGAATGTCTGCTTAGTTAAGTCTGTTTGTTTATTAAGAAGTGAAGAGAAAAGAACATCTGGCCATTGAAATAAGATGAGTAGGCTGTGGAATAAATTTATACAAATAAGGCTATCTTAAATAGCAGAACAGTTGTGTACTTCGCTACTAAACAGATTTTGTGGCAGTATTGCAAACTTGCCAAGATATTAAGTAAATGAAAGCCAACAATCAAGTCTAAGTACATACCTTAATGTCATAAGAGTATTATGGGATTACAGATGAAGAAAGCTTATGAAAGTACTGACCTTCATCTATACTCTGAAAGACATTCAGGTGAGTTAAATAAGACTTTTTACAGTATCAAAAGACAGTATCTCAGAACAAAAGAACTGTGTAAATGCAAATACTGTAGCAAAAGTTTATAATATAGGCATTCATTATTCATGAAATCATAATAGATGGCATTTTGTAGTTTTTTACCAGGAGTTATGAAGCATCCTTAAAATACAAAAAGCAGTCTATAAGAGCACAGTCAGTGGAACAGAGTTCATATCTGCGATGGAAATCACATTTTTCACATTAATGTAGATGCAAAGTGTTTACCAGTTTAAAGGTATTCAGAAAAAAAGTCCCATTTTCCTGGATATCTTCTCAGGTGCTAACTAAACAGAACTGTCAATATTGAGTTCACGTCTACCTTGAGTGCCTGATTTGTTCCCTTTCCCCTCCTGCTGGCTGGCGACACTGCATGTTTATTAGTGGATTTCTGAGTTCCTCTTGGAATGAGACAAGTACTTGTTTAGATACGAATCTCAGATGAATTCAGAAGAATAGTTTATCTGAGCCTTATTTGGGTGCATGTGTCCTGCAGAATCCTTCAACGCTAGTCCAGCAAGCTTTGCACCTGCAGAAACCCTCCTCTGCCATGAGACATCCTCTCAGCGTCATACAAAAAAATGCCATTGTGGCAGATTGTGACCCAGCCATCACTTGGAACAGAAAAAAAAGCCCACATCAAAAAACTTGATCATGTGTCTTAGAAGCCTAGGGGTGCTTCAGTGCACAAGGAATACTAGGCCAGTGCTGTGCAGTGTGGGTATGACTTGTCTATACGGAATATTCTGTAAGAAACTACCCTTGAGGGTTTTCAGACACTCTGTACCTGATATCCCAGGTATCCTTCCATATCCAAGGTGAATATACGTAGTCTGAAGCATAGATATTTAATGGCATCATCATGGCCCTTAACCATGGTAGTTGCTGAGAAAAAAGTTACAGAGGCTGGTTTACCTTGTTATCTGATTGGGGATATCTTCTCAAAGGGGTTAGAGGGAAAGTAGCAAGATATCTTTATAATGAATGAAGCAAGTTATGCTTCCAGTGATGGGTCTGCAGAGATTTGGTTATCTAACATACTTGGCAGTCTTAATGACTCAACCTCTCAATGGCATTGCACTGCCTGCGCTTTTGCCTCACACTAAAGAAATCATGTTATATGAAAACCAGCAAGGTATTTGAAATGATCAAAGTGTGATTTGTTGATGAAAACCTTGAACTTTGAATATTTCTTACTTACCACCTGAAATCACTGTTGATTTTATGGGTTTGGTAAATGACTAGCAACTAAAGAGAAAAATCTGGAATAATCCAAAGCTAGCACATATTGAAATTGATAATCTGTTTGATGCTCTGGTAGAGTACACACAAAAGTGTGTACTTCAATTTTCTTATTAATTGAGAGCAATGAAGGATGCTTTCTATTATGTCAAACTGTTTAAACAGTGAAATTAATAAACATGGTTTCGGTGCAAGGTCTGAATCCTGTTCATCCAACTTACCTCACTGAGTCTACTTCTATGAGTAGAGTGAGTAAGCAGCAACGACTAAGATTTTTGAGAAACTGAGCTGTTGAGTGGAATTAGAAGTGAAGTATGCTAATTCATAGAAAACTTAATAACATTCAGGTTTCTTGTTCTCATTTCTTCCATAATGCAAATTTATCTATCAAAGAGAAGAATGCAGTGCAATTAAAAAGTGATTAAGAAAGCAAACAAAAACTTCTGCTATCAAATTACATCACCATCCCACCAAACATATAAATTAGTCTTTAAAGCCTCTTCTTAGCTGAAGCCATTCTCAGATTCTAAGTGTATGTGCAAAGAATAGAGAACTGAAAATCAGTGGGTTGTTTCAAACTATCAAGTGCTGTCTCAACATTTAATTCAGTCTTTCTGAATTAAATATCTTCTGTTACATTGAATTTTGTAGTAGACTTTTCTGTACAGTGCCATTTCCTGAAAAATTATAGTTTACTAGAAGATTGTTAGAGACAGTTATTCTAGTGGTTCTTCATATTATCTGTAAACTGAAAGCACTTCAGGCTAGCTTTCAATGAAGACGCTTCAGGGCTGGCTGCTGAGAGCCAGGAATGTATATACATTTTATGGAGCCTGATTAAATGGAGCCATAGATCAGAATATATGGCAAAAGACAGCACTTTGATATTCTTGTTTTATTGTGGATCTGAGGTTCATTGTCTCAGCTGTGATAGCCAGGAGAATCACTTACCTTAGATAACTGCTTAATTCTTCATCATTTCCATCACAAAGGAGTGCAATTTTCATGTTTAGATTTGATTTTCAAACAGATTAGATAATCAATAATAAAGGTTTAAATAATAAACTGGAGCACAACCGAGTTAGTCTAAAAATCTGCACTCAGTTGTAATTTGGGTATTTCCCAGGCTGTATTTTGAGCAAATCAGTTGTTGTCTTTTGAGGCCTGATCCAAAGGGCACTGAAATCAATGAAACTATTACTCGTGAGTACAGTGTGGCTTTGATCAGGTTCTGTGGATTCATAATCCCCTATGATTACAAATGTTCTAGAAATTATTTCTTCAGGTTGTTTAGGAGACAAGTCTTTTGTATCATTCTGCCTCGAAGAGATGAACAAATGGAAGCCAGAGATCTCAGGTATCTATCTTCTCTGCGTACATGAATAGATAAACTGTGTTAAGTTTTTATAGCTACTGACTGTAACAGAAGAATACAGCAAATTAACTGTGAGAATTATATAGAATGAAAGTATTGGATTAATTTAAATGAAGTTGCATTCCAGGACTGCAAAAGTAAAATAGAAATGAGAAGCACTTACCATACTCCGTTGTGAAGGAATGAAAAGGGTTTTTTTTAAGAAATGTTCTAACTCTTGAGACACCAACCAAATGAAAGACAAATGCTCAGAAGCTATCAGGTAATGAATACAAATGTGACCACTTTAGTTCTGACATTAAATAAGCAGTTTATCATATTAGGATTTATTAGTAATCTCAGATGTGGTACTTCTTTGATATATTGCCAGTTTGACACAAGTAACACATAACAGTTCTTGTAAAACACTGCCTAGTTTTATTTCTACTAATTTTCTAACATAAAATGTTTAAAGAATTATAGGAGATACTACAAGTATACATTTCCAATAGGTGTGTATTTGACCTTGTATCTAAGTCCTTTTCTGGAAGTTTACTAAGGGGCAAAACTCTGAAACACAATAGATGTAAGTGATGAAAAAGTAGAGTCAGTTGTTTTTAAAGCCTCTGTTTTCCTTGATGTCTTCTCAACAATTAGCTGAATTGCAAACTAAAGTTCAGTGCAACAATTACTTTTTCAGGTTTTAATATGATTAAGAAAATGCACAAGATGAGAAAAATAAAAACTAACACCAGATCTTGAACATTGATTAGAGAGTTTCACTATTTATTTAACAGATACAGGTAAAGTGATGGCTAGAAATGATAAACTGTCCTAGTTTCAGTAAGGTAGTGATTTAGAGATTGTATACTGCTGCTTGGCAATACTGCCTGTTGCTGCTACAGGCTGTGGCACGGAGAGATAAGTCAATTGGCACTAACGTCCAGGTGTACTGAAGAAAAACTGGTTACTCCTGTTTGTAATATTAAGAAAATTGTATAAATGTTAATACAGAATTGGAGCGAAACATCCTATTTACTTGTAGAGACGGAGTAGCAAAATGCTGGTTTAAAATGCTTCTGAAGGCATGCTTCAGTTGTCCTGTAAATGTTATGACAAGACAAAAGTCTTGATCCTCTCCTCTAAATTATTTTTTCTAGTTTTATTCTGACCATACCATCTTTCTTAACAGCATCAATAAAACCATGTAAAAGAATGGAGGTTATTGAGTGAAAAGAAATAAATTGACAAAAGAATTATGCTGCTAGAATGTACTTGAGAGAGTGAAGCTTTAAATTAATTCCAGAGAATTTGAAGAATTAGGACTAGCAATAACAGAAACTCAGAAAGGACGAGAAGGGGTAAATTTGAAAAAGTAGAAGTATGTAGTAATAAAAAAATTACTTGTTGAGAGATTTCAATTATGTATAGAAAGCAAAATCAATCTGATCAAAGTGAATAGGTTTTATACGAAAGGAAAAAATCCTCCTCCAGCTTCATAAGTCTCTTCTGAATAGATGTGTATTTCAATGCTAAAATACAATGGGAAGTGTCATGAGTAAAACAGAAGGAAATTACTGTGCTAGGAATTCCTCCTCCCCATACCCACAACCTTCAGTCCCTCCTGGACTGGTAACAATCTGTCTGCTATTAGTTGTCCAAAGGAGAAAAACTTTGAGTTTGCTACTGAGACTATTTTAATTAATTTCATGGTAAAAACTTAAGCATGCCTACATAGATTAATGCAGTCATTAAAGACCAGCATCAAACAAATAAACAAACAAAACCCGAACCCCCCCATATTTGCAAGCTTGAGTTTGAAAGAGCACTTTAGAAGCTGAGCAAATAACATGCTGATGGAGAATTTACGGTCATTTCTTGGCATTTAAAGAAAATGCAGTAGAAAACAAATCACTATAGAAGGCAAGAGACAGTAAATGAAACCCTAAGGGTAAGCACAAAAAAACCCATCTAGGTAAATTTAAGAAACTAAAATATGCAGTAAGATTTAAGGCATTTTTAAGGCAGTGTTGTTGTTTCGATTTGGTTTTTGTTTTGTTTTGTTTTTTCCCCCCATATGACACTGGAGTTGTTGATTTGTCATTAGAACTTTGAAGAAATAAAGGGTGTAGTGATTGTTTTAGGTACTCTAAGTGGCTTTTTGCTACTTTTGCTACCTATCATATGACAATTTCAGTCCTGATCTTTCATCTGAACATATGAATCTCATTAATACAAATATTAATAGCCCTTGTGCACCTGTGAACCTTTGTGTTTGCATGGCTTTCCATATCTAAGTATCTGATGTGCTTGCACCTACTTTCACAGGCATAGTGAACTCCTTAAAATGGTTACTACAGTCGTGAGCAGAGCATCCCTGTGAGGCAGGGAAATGGTATCACTGTTATTCAGCAGCGAGAGAAAGACTGAGTTAAAAAAGGTTTGCACAGACTTGTGAAAGGAGCCAAGAATAAACCTTGATTTTCTGTGAGCCAAGTTAGCCCAGGCTTCTTTCTTCTTAGTTAATTTTCAAGAGAATATTTCTCTCTTTACCTCTGAAAGTAGTCTTTTTAGAGATCAGTTGAGCTTTAATTTAATGAATTCTTATTTACTCTGGAGTGTGAAGTCTTTTTATGAAAAAATGCTTTTTCTGGACGGCCTGAAATCCAGCAACATTTTAAGAATTAGAGCAATAGGGTACTAGTAAACCTGACATAAATTTGCCAGACTGTTTAACTGTGATAGTGTGGTTTCACCATGTTTCATCTGATTTTTGAACATGACTTACCTCATGCTCATTTGTTCTTTGTTGATGTGTATGTGAAGGAGAGATAAAGGATTCA
>JANHGB010016461.1:14171-44089 GCA_026283785.1 Coracopsis vasa
TTCTTTGTTGATGTGTATGTGAAGGAGAGCTAAAGGATTCATCTGCAATTGGGGGGGGGGAGGGGCGAATCACTATAACGGCATAGTTGCCTAGAGTATTATCCTACATTAAGGAAAGAACCAGAATCATCTTGACACAAACCAAGAACGACAGTAGCTCTTGGGAGATGCGCTTTCTTTGTGAATCAGAATACCAGACATACTTTTTTTTCCTCAAAAAAAACTTATTCAAGGCTTATTTGAGGCTTCCACGTGAGGTACCTTTTTGATCCGTTTACCTTTTACTATTTTCCTATTGTGCCCTTCTTGCTGCTTTGTTACAGTCCTACTATTGCTAATACAAAAGAGACCGTGCTTTCTGAAGTGTTGAGTGCTTGCAGATCCACTTACAGTGAATGGGACATTTAAATGGGGTGGACAGGTCCAGCCGAAAATCAGGCTCTGAATGCTGGTCCATGTTACTATAAAATTTAAGCTTACATTTCAAAGAACTTGTAAGACTTTGATTAAGTCAATTAATTCATTTAATGCAGAAATTGGAGTACTAGAAATGAACTGGTTTAATTAATCTGGGACTGCTTGATCTATGGCAGAAGCACAGTGAGCCAAATTTCTTTTCAGAGAATTTGGCTTTACAATTCATTTTCATAGGAGAGATATTCTGAAGATTACCTTTTCCAACAAAATAATTTGTTTATGATATAACATTGGTGATGCATCTCAAAGGTATGTTAAATTTTTAAGCATAGATGTTCAAAAATATCACAGAATCAGAGAAGTGGTTGAGGTTGGAAGGGACCTCTGGATAGCATCTAGTCCAACCCTCTTGCTAAAGCGGGTTCATCCAGAGCAGGTTGCACAGGATCACATCCAGGTTGGTTTTGAGTAACTCCAGAGAAGACTAATGTGACATGCAGTACATGTAGTGTATTAGTAGACAGTGGGTTAGCTTCACTTCCTAGTTTTATCTCACAATAGAGATAGACAAAAGTCAGGAATTAGATGCTGAGGGAATTTCTTCATCTTTCTAAATGAGTTTTTGTTCAAATAAGAAAGAAGCTTTTTGACCTAAACTTCTGAGAAATGGCAATTTGCAGAAAATGATAATTTAGAAAACACCAGCATATGGTGCTTTGAAGCAGTTTCCACATTTACTAACTGTATTGGAGGCAAGAAAGATTTCAGAGAAAGAAACTAAGCTTAAGAAGTGAGCTGCATTTAATCAACCAGGTGGTGTTGTGATTACTAAAACAGTGGTTACTTAAACATAAGAAAAGAACCCTCTTTTACTATGAGTGTGATTGGATACTAGAATAAGTTATCCAGGGAGTCCGCAGAGTCTCCATCCTTTCAACATACTTGAAACCTGCCCAGACATGGTCCTGGGTGATCTGCCATAGGTGACCCTGTTTTGATCTGCGTTCTTCCTAGAGAAGTCAGGCTACACATACTAGTATGCATTTTCTCTTTGTCTTGTGAACATGGGTGATTTCATACAGGAAAAGATTTCCCCCTACACATATGAAAATGTCCTGCAGGTGCCCAAGGAGAGATAAATGCAGATCAATGCACTATACATTGTATATATATTTTATACCAGAAATCCCTGTCTAATCAAAACAGCTTTATTTAGCTAGATAGGAGATCTATGGAATTCACACAATACTCCAAGTGAGGTATCAACAGAGCAGAATAGAGGGGCAGGATTGCCTCCTTCGACTTGCTGGTCACGCTCCTTTTGATGCAGCCCAGGATATGGTTGGCTTTCTGGGCTGCAAGCGCACACTGGCGGCTCATGTTCAGTTTCTCACCGACCAACACCCCCAAGTTCTTCTCTGCAGGGCTGCTCTGAATCACGTGGTCTTGTGCACGTTCAGGTTTCTAAAATAATCTCAAACCTGATCCTCTCCTACAATGGCCCTGATGTTTTCATTCTGCCGGTGCCTGCTTCTGCCTTCCAAGATTGATTTTTAATTTCATTCATTCTGGCATTACTCTGATGCAGCCCAAACAATTAGCTTCTGTGAAGGTTCTCATAACGTACACTGCAGTTCAGGAGGGCACATTTCTCTCTCATTGTTATGGTCCTTCTGTTAGCAGCTCTTCTGCTGTTCATTCTGCAACTTCTTTTTAAAAATCCTAGTTTTAGCCTCTAATAGTACCTATGCTTTCTGTGCTAAGTTGAACAAATCCTGTTCTGTTTCTCCCTTTTTTTTTCCTTTTTTATTAAGTATCTTATAAAAAGATCACTGTGTTATCCTAAATTAAATTAAGTACATAACATCAAATGTTAATTGGTTATTCTTCAAACTGTGTTTGTTCTTTGAAATAAGACAACGATGCTGTGTTGACGATCCTAGCTGTCCTGTCTGTATATATCTCTGGCAATTTTCACATCAGTGATTAAGGGATTATCTTGAATCACAAACACACGCCTCAAGCGAAAACATACGACAGTGGATTCTGCAGTCCTTACAAGTAATACTGGGACATCTCTTTGTTTATATGAGGAATGATTATACAGCAGCCTGTAAGAAATGAGTCTTCTGCTGTTTTTTCTCCAGAATAACAGCTGACTTTATAGACCTTTTCAAGTTCCTTCACAGTACACTGTGCTTTTTAGGATTCAAAGTACCTGGCATTCAGCAATTCAAAATTTCTACACCTCTCACCTTCAGCTGGCCAAAGGAAAAACAAAGGACAAGTTTTTATTTCCTTGGCATCTCAAGCAACTTTGTGAATCCCCAGGTCACAAACAGGGAAAAGAATGGAACTTAGCCACACATAGGGTGAAGAACAGAACTTACAATGGAAATTTTGATTAAAATGCCTTAGTGAAGACAACCCGTAAGGATTACATAGCAGGAACAATTTGAGTGGTAGTTGTAAAACTGAACAAACAGGCCTCTCTCTCTGTCACATTTTCAGAGGTCTTTTTCAATCCATACTGCTCCTTAAAAACTTTTCAACCTTTCATGTAGAAGCAGTGGTGGGACTAGTTCAAGGGCAGAGAAAAATAGTAGAGATTACCATAACTTTCAGTTGCATCTAAACATAACTAATCCTTCTGAGGGCAAGATACAGCCTGTTGGACAGTGGAGATTAACATAGTTGATTTAAAAAATGTTGTGAATCGCTGAACGTAGGAGTGGTTTGGGATTTCTGAGAAACATCTGTGTTTGTCTGCTTGCTCTAAATGCTCCCCAGTGAGGTGGGTACTTTCTGAACCTCATATGCACAAAATTAATGAATCACTGCTTGAAGAGTGGTTCCAAAACAAAGCCTTCACATTGATGAACAGTCACCTTGGTTTTATACATCAGACCATCCCCAAAGCTCCTTAGCAGAAAGATGCCGTTTTCCCTAAACCTGAGTATGAGTTTGATGATACTCCTTGGTAAAAATTATCTATCCTGTTACCTACCTGTATGTTTCTACTGTGGAACTGATTGTGGGAGATTGTGGCTGAAAGATCTAATTAAATTAAAAGTACAATACATAATGGAATCTTAACTTTATAAATTATGACTTTTCTGAACTATCAGTGTTGTTCAATAGTATCACTGCTAATGGAAAATTTTAACAAGTCCCTGATTTATATAGTATTAGAGGATTTGCAATAAGCACTTTTAATTTTAAATATAATTTTACAATTGAAGTAGAAAAAGATGCTTTGGACATTAGTTTCAAGCAAATATCTAATGTCTGTCCAGCTGCTGAGATTTTTTTCATTTATTAATATTTATTTTTTATTCCTTTTTTATTTACTTTTTAATTGCTACCATACACTATGTGAAAACAGTCTTTTCTGTTCCCCCACTTGGGACTTTCCATTACTGTGTTTGTGTGCTTGAGACAAGGACATCGATCAATATGAATCAAATTATCAATCGGATGGGCTAATGATAGCTTTGAGTCATCTCTGCCCTCTTGAGTCCTGCCAGAGGGTTAGAGGGGCCTCCAGGTGTCTGAATTCTATTCAGGTTTCTGTAACCTCCCATCAGCTATTATGATCAGGGTTTTCTCATCTAATTCTGAAGACGATCTTTTGGGTAAGCCTCCAAATAGCTGATGACACATTGTGTTGTCCCCTTTTCTATTTCTGTGCTGCTAACTGTTCAGTTCCAGTTCATTCTCTTAGCAGAGCATCAATAAGAATCCTGTATTCCTATTTTAGTGATTTTCTGGCTTTCTGGGGAAATCAAAACAATGATGTACTCCATAATGCATTTGGTTGACATTTAGCTAATGATTATAGTTCCTATGAGTTTTCTCCAAGGAAAATCTGAATCTCTCTGTGTATGTGTATCTCTTATATGCAGTATTAAGTAATGGTAAAATGTATGTATAATGTTTCTAGTAGAAATTGTCCCTTGCCCTTGTGCCTGGGATGTGTCCAAACTTTGTTGTTAAGATTGTTACTGCTAGATTAAATTATGAATTGTTATAACAATGAGAGAATAGTGATGCCAAAAAGTCTATATGTGATTGATTAGGTTATAATTATGTAAAAATTGAATTAGTAAAGAATGTTTTTTCTCTTGTTTTGAAGTATGGTATGTTTTCCAGAAGCAACCACTTACAGCTCCTAGAATCACTTTATTTAATTGCTTAGTGGTCAGACAGGCAGGCCCACAGCACACAACCTACACTAATTAATTATTTGTATAGCAGTAGACCTTGGAGACAAAAGGCCCTGTATTTTCTTTTACTTCATTCCTCTGTACACTAGGATAATTTCAGAAACATCAGTGGAATTATTCCAGATTTTCACTGGCAGGAGAGGTGAATTGTTCTTACAGATGTGTTACTAGATTTATATTCTTGGGACGCGTTTCTATATTGCAAAAACAGTGTAGGAAACATCCATTCTCACTGCAATGTGCCTGCATAAGAATGTGAGGGGGAAAGCCTCAGATCCATTAAAGAAGCATTTTAGAAAGAGTATGCTTGTTCTTTTCTATGTAGTTATCTATTGAATGGCCACGTGCAGGAAGCATTTCTGCTGAATCATTTAAATAAACAATTTGATAAAGAAAAAAGCCTCTACTGGCTGATGGTAAAAATCTATACACAAAGTAACAGAAGATTAGTTCCACTCTTGACTATTTTTGGGTCTTGTGAAAAAAACAAGAAGATAAAATAAAAAATTATTTATTTGTATAGAATTCTTCATGTCTTGAAAATGCATTACCCATGTTACGGGACAGGTTAGGGTGATTTTTTCCACATTCAGCAGAATCTTATTCATTAGGAGAGCATTCACTAAAGTATATACTGTGCTATGCTGGGACACCAAAGGTAATATAGGAAGAACTAGTCCTGTTGAATATACTGCAGAACAATACGATAGCCTAAATCTGCAGATGAGTAAGGTACCACATAGCAAACTTGTCTTGCCTATTGCTACAGGTTTAGTGAAACTAGATAGACCCTTCATCTTTGAGACACTACATCTGTCTTCCTGTTGAAATATAAGGTAATTATAGAAAAATAGTAGCATGCAGAGCACGTAACTTAGGTCTTCCAAGTAGTCTCACATCTTCTTTCTGTTTGCTGGGTTTACAGTAGTCTACAGCCCAGACTTGCAAGTTCACCATGTTGATGTATATGGTCTCCTTATTTTTTAGTAAGTTTCATCGTTCTGCAAACTGAAAGTAAATGCTGGTTTAATTCTCTCTCATTTTAAGAAGAAAGGAAGTCTTGAAAAAAATTTAAACCCCAGTGTTCAAGGCTTTTAACACTGGCTGCAATATGTCAATAGATAAATGATCTTATTACCTATTATTCTTAACTCCTGGATGTTATACAGTCCTTTAAGAGCCTTTGTGTTTCTTTTCCAGCCCAGTTGTTTGTATTTGTCTTTCTGCCATGTCCCAGTGGGTACAGATGATAGCAAGTCTTTACTATATTGTTTGCATTTATAAAGAGAGATTGAAATTTGGCTGTGTATTCGCTAGATTATTTGTCTTTTTAATGAAATGGAATAATCACGAGGGGTTAAGGAAAACAAGGGTATATATGGGTATGGAAACGCAGTATTAGAAGTTACTTTTGGAGAGGGGAAAAAACCTACCCCATTGTTGGCCAAAAAAACCTTTGCAGCTGGTAAATGAAAGCAAAGCCAGCCAGACAACCTCCCTAAATCTGCAGTACCATGGGTGAGTTTCTTAGGTAATAGAATTCAGCAGGAATTTGCCTGTGTTTCCACTGGGGTTAACGTTTTCACTGTCTGTGCAGAACTAAATGAGAACATCAGGTAAATACAAAAGGGTACTCATCAGGCTAGCCTGTAGAATATTGTATACCCCAGGATACCAACTTCAGCAGTCTTCAGAGAACTTTTTTCTTGGCTTTATGATTTAGGAGAATATCACACCCTAGACGGGCATGATTCCTATTAGGCCTATGCCAAAGTTTTAGAAGGAAGTCCATTCTTCAAATACATTGTTTAGCTCAGCATTGTAATTGCATCTGCAGTACTGTGACCTGTAAGTCCTGAAATGAAATGGCATTGCAGAGTGCTAGCAGTTTATCTGCACGTAAGACAGCAACAAAAGGCTTATACACAACCTAAAATCTACTTTGAGTTGTGGGACTTAGAAGGTGAGCAGACTTCACTGAAACATGGATTTCCTGTCATAGCAAGTAGCACGGCTGGGATAATGTCATTCCTCTAAGTTTTGAACTGTAAATTTCCTCATTGTTCTGATTTGTGATGCATAACTGTCTAGATGATGTTCTTCTGAAACAGAGGAATGAAATGGGGAGGAAACAGAAGAGACTTGAGTGAGAGGCCAGGAGGCAAAATATGCAAAGTGTGGAGAAGACCTGGGAAAGACTAGCTGGTGGCTAGATGTATGAAAATAGCCAAATGCTGACAAAAGAGGAAGGAAAACAGTGAATGTGTCCATTCATTTTTCCTTTTCTTTTCTCCCCTTCACCTTCCTGGTTTGTGCTCTTAAACTGTTCCTGCCTCGTGAGAGGGGCAGCAAAGTAAACGGCAGATAAGGCTTTAAAAAGTGGGTATTTCAGAATTTCTTCCTCAAGGGGACACACTGATGAGAAGTAAATTTCTTTTTAGTTTAAATCCAGTTACCTTATCTGTCTGTTGTTGCTTGGGGTTCTTTTCGTTTGGGGATTTTACTCCTGCTTGAAGGAAGCTCCTTAGTTTTCTTTGTCCTTTGTATGCTATGTATAATGCAGTAGTCATAGCAGTGCTTTGAAAGTCTAAATTCATTGTTCGTTTATGATGATCTTCCATTAATATAGGATATGGAACTATTTACATTTTCAAAAAAAGGGTTTTGTAAAACAATCTTTGGACAAAGGCATGGTGTGTTTTGAATGCATACGATTTTATCAATGCATGACTATACATTCTATATGAACAAGACCTTTCATACTGTGCAGATTTTCTGCTTGCCTGGCAAAGCTTGGAGCGAAGCTGAAATCAAAGCAGCTTTACTTAGTGAAGCAATTTCATTTTACCTGAAATACTGAGGCTTAAATTATAAGCTTGAGGATGACTCAGTAGAAATAATGCATGCATATAAACGACATAATTTTCCTAGTGTATTTTCACAATCAATATAACTGTGTGTTTAAAGTAGGGACCGTAGGTCAATCTTCTGAGCAGCGAACGAATAACATATTTTTTATCAGAGAAAAACTGCTCTATGCAAATAATATCTGACATGAATATTTAATAGGTTGTACAGTAGGAAGTAATTGCCAACTGGTGAGGCATGCTGAAATAAAAAAGAGAAATACCAAAATAACAAATCTGATCAGATTTCATTTACAGCATTTTCCAGACACTAGGTGGTCTGACAAGTCTTATATATATGAAATAAATGTAGTAACCTTGGTCTGGGTTCTAGACAGTAAATATTAAATAACTGAATGGGAGATTAGCTGATGCATATATATCGATCTATCATAGATTTAGTCTTTACTGAACATAATGTGAGTTGTTCTTTTTCATCTCAAGATACTCTCCATACTGCCATTACCATCATTATTCACTATGGTAATTAACTGAGTCCCTACAACTTGGGGTGTCTTTGCTACAAAACACTGCACATCTAGGGCCAGTATCTATTATTTTCATTTAAATTTCTCACAGCTGAAGAGAAACAATAATTTTCTATACACCCCACCTTGAGTGCTTTTTCCATTCTCACATTACTCTTTTGTCTTGGGAATCCTGGGGCAATTGGAGACCCTGCAAAGCCGAGGAAGGTTTCACAGTGTTTTCTTGTGGCAAAAAGCTGCTTGATGCTTTTGATCCTTCTGGTTGTATATGAGTATCTCCTGTAAAGTTTACAGAGGGAGGTGGTGTCCAGGAGCTATTAGATAGTGAGTAAGCAGTTGGATGACTTGATGTAAGAATGTTCTTTAATGTGGCCATAAACCTTTCTGGGCATTATGGCAACTTGGCCATGAAAGTAGCACATAAACCATCCTTGAATATGTACAGCATCTGGACCATAAGCTGTATGTAACACTGAGAAACAGGAATGCAGATGACAGACTCATGTACTTGAGCACAAAGTTTCATCCACACATTTGTAAAGTGAGTGGAAAGAAAGAGTTTATTTTACTTTGCACAGTCTTCCAGTGAAATAAGCTCATACTAATTTAGAGGTGAGTGGACATAAAAATTTATGCCATCCTCGTTACACCCTTAGTGCCCATGGGAGCCCTGAATTATGGAGTTATAATGAAGATAATTAGAATAAGCTCTATTATAGCTGAAGGCAAAAGGCCTTAAGTCCGAAGAAGCATGTTCTAGTAACCTTGAAATTGAGGTGAGGATTACAGACTGCCTACTGGCATAACAAATATCTAAACTCGTTGTTTAAAAAAGTAAGAGACGAAAATCACCATGGGAGTCAGTGTTCTATCAGGCCTAGGCTTGCTTTTGGTGGGCAAGATGTACTTGCTATTCCTTGACTCCTAATTCTGCCAGCAGCATTTTTGATGATCGCAGTGTGGGCTGGGGTTCATTCTCCTGCATGATTCCTTGAAATCATATCTCAGTCTCTTTCTTGATGTATGCGTGGATGAGGAACTGATGTGACTATGACACTGAATGAATTTCCAATAAGGATTTTTCTTACCCTTTGACCCTAAATGTTCTTGTATAGCAAGCCTTTGCATTCCAAAGGCTGTTGCTATGCAAAACCCATTCTGAGTGTCTCTTTCTCTTCCAGGAGAGTTTGGGTTTTTTTTCATATTACTGAAGCAAATCAGCTCTGAGCAACATAAGACTGTCTGTATTAGGGAGTGTATGTTATTTAATTCTTAAAAAAGTATATAAGTGTTTGATTTTCTCTGCATTCATTGCCTCAGCCTTTTGCCTTAAGGAGTAGTTTTTCTCATGTGAGATGTTAGGTACCTACTGTCCATTCTTTCCTCTTACATATTATACTTTGTATGTATGCCTAAAATGCAGTTATTTTCATTTGTGCCCTATGAAACATAGAATCACAGAATGCCAGGTTGGAAGGGACCTCAGGGATCATCTGGTCCAACCTTTCTCGGCAAAGCAGAGATGAAACCCATGTGTTCAGTGAGTTGACTTACATAATGTGGTCATTTCCTTCCCAGGAACAAGACTTCAAACAGACCTTCTTTCTCTCTGATGACCAACTCTAGACATGTAACAATGGCTTTTGATTATTCCTGAGCCAAGCTGGATGCTGACGGGTGAAATCATTTGTGGCATGTTATCAACTACTTCAGTTCACTTCTGCTAGATAATGAAATCCAGTAATAAATTGAACAGACAAGCAAAATCTCTTAAACATGCTCTGGGGGGCTCTACCTATTTTATTTCTTTTCTCGTGATATTTCTTTTCTCTATGTGTGAGCTGCTGCCAACACCAGCATTTGAAATCAGCCAACCAAAGAAACTCAAAAATACTGCAGTGTTTCTGATAAAGAAAATGTGTGAAGCTGATCACAGTGTTCTTGACTCCATTTTTTCTGACTTATTAACTTGGAGCTGGAACTGGAATTCCTGTGGGATTGATGCATAGTAAATTCTGGCTGTATACTGGGGCAAGATAAGTAATTTCCAAAATTTGAAAAATTGTTGGACTTTTTCTGCTATTTTTCTTTTTTTTTCAGTTTTTTAATATATTTTTTTTTCTTTCCTTTTTTTTTAATTATTTTTATTTTTTTAGCAAAATTTGCATCTCCAGCTTGTTGGAGGTACTGTTTTATTTTGGATAGTTCAGAATCTTAAAGGAGACAAGGTTTATCCCTCACAGATGAAGAAGAAAATCAGCATTGCATGGGAAAGCATAATCTGTAATGCAGCCTGTCACGGCATGAGCTCTTTGGCACAACATATGGCAACAGAATTACCTTTGTACTACCCAACTGTGGGATATAATTTATCCAGTCCAAGGGACTGTGGTGACAGGCAATAGATTTGCTAGTGCATGTTCAGCATGCTAAAATGCAAGGCTGCCCCTTTTTCTCTGAAATGCAGAGCTCTGTGGCACTGCAGAGCAATTCTGACTATTCCTGGCAAATCCTTATTCTCCCCTTATGATGTCACTTATATAGTGACACCCTGCGATAGTAATAAAAAGGGATATGGTAACTGTTGGAGAAGAATGAGAGAAGAGTGATAAACTGCAACTTTTACAGTGTGCACTGTCAGCTAAAGAATGAAACAATTTTAGGCTTGAACATTAAGGACATGGAAAGTGTTTGGAGATTTATGCGACAACAACACTCCCGATCATTTTATGGTATCATTGTTTCAAATACCTGAAATTAAAACAGTGTAGTACAGCATTACTTCAATAATTCTGCTCACTGGTGAATTGGGATTTTTATTTGGAAAGTACACTACCATCACTGCAAAGGTGACCAATAGATTTTTATGGTTGGGCTCTGGTATTTTTAAGATTATTTACTTGCCTTTTCACTTTTTGCCTACTCTAGAGGTTTAAATATGCAGACTATATTGACCTTCAGTATGTCTATTAAAACTAAACAGAGTTGACATCTTATTTCTTGTCATAGAAACAAAATTCTGAGTACAATTTCTCTGAAAAGTCATAAACTATCCATACATGTGTCTCAGAAACACTGGAAAAGATCTTTAAAATTTCTCAAAGGTAGGTTTGATGTCGTAGATCTAGTACAGAATGTCTAATAATAATCAGTCATCAGCTAAAAAACAGATGTGCTTTTTGCTTTGGCAGTAGTCTTTTCTACAAGCTTGGAAGATATAATTTGAAGCAATTGTACTTAGTGTTCTTTGTTCAGTGTATAGAATACTTTAATGCCATAAAACCCATGGCTGGTTCTGTTAGTATATAGGGGGTTTGCTATTTTTTCTGACATTATATTTTTCATGCTTGGGAAGAGTGTTGGTCAGCCTTTTGATGAGATGGGTATTAATAGATTTTACTGACATTGGACCTCAGTTAGAATTCCTGTTGGTGGCCAGTTGGGCCCTCTCTGCTGAGTAATGATTTTAGTGTTAATATGACCCATAAATACAGTTTAATTGAGAATGGGAATAATATGTAGCAACTATCAAGGTGTGTTAGGGTGGAAGGGAAGGATGATAACAGAGGAGCTGATAAAGCATTCATAAAACATCTGTATGAGCAGCATGTCCTGGCTTGCTGCAGGCAGTGTGCTGTTCTGAATTGGGAAGAGGAGATGGAGATGGGTGTTGCTGGGACTACTTTGGGGCTCAGAGACAGCAAGCTCAGGCAATGGAGCAGAAGGATTTCATCTGTACTACTGGGCTTCTTGCAAAATGCCCAGCTTAGTATTGACCTTCACCCTTAGGTCAGTATTGAGTCAGCACTTCTGGGTTTTTAAGACAAAAATAACAACAAAAAAAGGTCAATGGGTTTTTTTCTTTGTTTTCTTGAAGATCTGTTTGCGAGGAGGAATTGGGTTAGTCCAGAGGAAGAGCCCTGTGACATACTTAAATTTAAGACAAGGAATTGAGAATTGCTGTCTTGCTTGAAATAATATAAGCACAAAGAATCTTGGTTTGGAAATGAGATTTATGTTTTTACTTCTTATTGGAGATGAATATTCTGTAGCAGTATTTCTGATTTACTACACATTTTCTTTTTATAGCAGTCATTATGTGGGATGTTTTAAGTCTTTTTTAAGCAGCACATACTGTGGGTTTTCTTAATCCTTGATTTTGAGATAGATAGCTTAACAATATAGAAATATTGTTGCCTTGTTAATCAATACCAAACTTGATTGTCTAATAGTCTTGATTATCTGATGCTCAGCTTCAGGACAGATAGTATATTTTGGGAGGACAAAAAAGTTGCTAGCAGTTGAAGATGGGTATTTCCACTTCTTAGGTCACTAGTGATGCCAGTACCAAGCAGGTTGGCAAGCATGTTCAGAGGGCTTTTAAACTTTTTTTTTCTGCAGTGATTGAGTGATAGCAGTTCAATAATGATTCCTTAGCTGGAGTTTGAAGTTAAGAGATTTCCAAGTGATCCTCTGTACCTACTCTGGGGGGTTTATTTTCTAATTTCTGTTAGTATTAGATCCATTCATTCTAGTGTGGCCAGAGTTAATAGTGAATTACGGTGAAGCAATTACCTAGAGAACAAGTACTTATAGTTGGTAGGTTATAAGTGGGAATAATGAGGGATAGAGGAGAGCAATTCTGGCAGTGCTTATGGGTGTCAACCTGTTAGCAGAATGTAATAGTTTCCGGACACTTGGGAAACATTCAGGCTGCCATACGGCTGCTTCAAATGGGAAATGCAGAAAAAAGTCTGTACTTCCCAGCAATTGCTCATTCTAAGTCAGTTTGCATTCAGTCTAACCCACTGGATGGCTAGAATCTGTGTGTTAATAAATCATTTTCCTAAATTAATGTATCCTAGTGTTAAAAGCTTGGCTTCAGGACAGTCTCAACGGTATCTCTACTCTGACAGTGCTAAGTTGCTTAGCATATCTCACACTTAGTTTTAATGGGATTCATGAAGTAAATGTTCATTATTTCAGCTGAGCTAGAGTACGTTAAATGTGTCCCCTGGTGTTTACTGTTACCTTTGCACTTCAGGTGCAACATTTTTGTAATTCAGAAGATTCACCAGGATGTGAATCCTGATAGGCAAAAGATAAAGGTGTTGCAAATTTGTGTACCTTATGGGGTACCTGCTACCCACCAGAAAGGGGTTTTTACCCTGATGCCTTCCTCTTGTATAGAGAGTTGGTCACTGGACCCAAGATAAGTGGGAAGAACAGTGATGCCACTTAGGCTACAGAATCTCCTCATTTCCTCAGACATCGTTTTTGGCCAGCAAAACCAGAGTTGTGTCATCTCACAGTAGCAAGGGATTTTGGCTATCTGATAGCCATGTGCCCAAAGGGTTCCCAGGTACAGCAGCTGTATTTTCAAAGCTCTGTGATTACAGCACTTACTTGGTCGGGGTCAGCCTTGTCTGTAGTCCTGGATCCCTCTTTAGTGGGTTCTTTTTATTCAGATCTCACTGTGCTAAATACACAGACCTGTAACTCCCTCCCTACATGAATAGCTGGATAATCACTCTCTGTCTGGTCTCCCTCCTTCTCTCTCTCCTTCCTTCAGTAAAACCAACCAACCAAACAGTTTTCAATGGGAGGGATAGAGGGAGAAATGGTAGAACATTTTTTGTGGTGGGCTTTTTTTTCCCGTGCAGTGTATGTGTAGTCCTCTTTCCAACATGTCGGATGTGAATGTGATCAGAAGAGCATCAGCAATTTCAGAAAATTCCCAGATGACTTGGCTGTGTTCAAAGGTTTGTGGTTTTCATAGTGTTTGGATTAAGAGGTCAACATTTCCATCAGTTTATACTTCAGACCCCTGAATCTGAGGACGTGTGTGTGTGTTTGCATGTGCACACACATGTGTGTGGGGGTAGCATGTGTTTCATCTTGTTAAATAAAAAGCAATGTGCAATATTCACTTAGTTGTTCAATAGCCATCAATTCACATTAGGTTGCATTTAAGGACAACAATCTTCCTGGTTTTTTTTTTTTTCATCTAAATCCAGTATTTAAATAAAATGCTACAATCTCATCTCTAATCAGGGAGGCACATGAGCAACATATGGGACTATAGAGGGTGTTCTTCTGAACTTTGACTTAGCTGACCTGCAAGAGATGATTCCATTCTCCATGCAGTTACTAGAATACCGAGTGGTGTTCTGTGTTTGAGTGTAGGAGCCATCGTTGAGGCAGCATCCTGCCTGCAGCTGGCTCATGTTCAGCCGGTGTGGACATTGCATAAAAGAAGCTTGCATGAGCTTGCAATATGCAATACAGCGATACCTGAAAAGCCAGCGTGATACAAAAAGAAGAGAGACCAGAAGAATTGAAAGTGTTTGGTATATTTGAAAACCAGGCCACTCTTGTTTCAATTTCTGTCTGTAGATTGAATTTAGATATTCATATATGAAAATTGGGAAGCATTTATATCTTCTAAGCCTGCAATGTGAGATGAAAGGTTCTTCTTTAAAGAACTATTTTCGCTGTCCTGCTGCTTTTAAATAAAAGCAACTCTTTTCAGTTTATTGGCTTTTTTCCCCTTGGTTCCCTGTAACAGATGATACCCCCTTCACACTAACTACCTGTATAATACCTGTTTGTGGTGAAAGATAGCAGTCTCAAGGGATGCACATCAATCATGTGAGACAGAGATGGGATCCTGTTATGACACACAGCTGTCAGAACATACACTCTATACATATTAAAATGAAGTCAGCTGCAAAGTGCTGTATGTACATGCATTACCCCAGAATTAATATTGGAACCCAGCAATATCTGTCTAATCACACTGCACCCTACCACTTCACTGCATGTTATTGCTTTGAGTTGAGGTCTTCTTTCTGTGTTGTTAAATCAAACTAAAACAACAAATAAGCTTAAAATTGATCATTACTGCTCTGGAAACAGTTGCTTAACTCCTTCAAAGTCTGTTTACATTTGACATTTCTTGAGCAGAGTCCTTTAGAGATAGATATCTTTTTGTAGATCTTCAAACTGAAACTCAAGGCAAATTCAAAAGACTGCAGCTCTTATCAGGGAACTTTGAAAACAGGATTACTCTGCTTTGGTCTGAAGTTACGGTCCTGTATTTTTGAACACTTCTAGGTGACTTTATGGGTTTAGATCAATAAGAGCTGTATGGCTGAATCTGTGCATGCTTGTTTTGAAATAGTACAGGCTTCAATCTATTGCTTCTGCCTCACTGTAGTGAACCATGCAGAGCAGGGCATTGAGATCTGTTGGTTTTTCCATAGTCTCAAAATTTTAAAGCAGTTCAAGTGTTCCTGGATTATACTGTCTGCAGGCAACATCTCCATTTGGGATGAACGTGGTAATGAATTTATTCTGGAGATGTATTCTGTGGTTGAACCCAGAAGGCATGTCATGGGGCTTGTCCTGTTTTAATTTGAGCACTCTGGAGTTCAGCCATTTCTTGTTGCAATAGGATGGGAAATAAGCATTTATTCTCTTACTACTTTTTCCAAAACTGCTGCTGCTTGGTTTCCAGTGAGGGAGTTAGAGAAAATGCTAAGTAAATACAGACTTAATGGGACTTTCAAGAGCCTTGTAAAGAGCACATTTTCCTACTAATTGTTAACTTTTCAGGTGCATCTCAGCCATAAATAACTTGGGAACTACAGTAAAACTCCTTGTTTATGTTTTACTCTGCCACTAACAACTAAAATATTGGCCATTTACTTGGACTGCAGTGTTCTTGCTGTCCTTCCACAGAGATGGCAGTGGTCCAGCTGAACTCATTTGCTGCAACTGTCTTTCCTATAAAGTGATCATTCTGTACTGGTGCGGGTCACTGGGAGCTACTTGTCTTGGACCAAACTACTATTCACTTGCTCTAAAAAACCAATCTGGGTCTAGTGAAGGAATGTGACCTCAAACTGTGCATTGGCACCAGAGCACATGCAGGGGAGAAATGCTGGCTCTGGAGCAGAACTTGAAGTGCAAACTGTATAATTCCATTCCTTTGTATAACCAATCTTCCCCCTGCCTTACAGATGATTCCAGAACTTTAGATATCAATTGCCAAAGAAAGACTGTAAACATCTATAAAGAGATGTCAGTGAAAACAAAACATTTTTAAAGTGAAAAAATGAGAACAAATACAAGCCATATAAATCACTGTTATCATCACGGATTTACATTGGTACTTTTACTATCAGGATTTTACTGAATACTGCATATTTCCTATCAGATCAGTGGGTTTACTGATTTATACCTCTGGAGCAGACTTTTGATTACAGCATTTCCAATACTGTGAATATGTGTTTGTTTCAGTAAGGACGCAGGTGTGTGTAAAGCAATGCTTTCCAAAACATTTTTATTCATAATGTCCAAGAAGACAAACAACTTGTGGGGATACTGTGGGGTGTCCCTTAACAAGATTCAATGTATTCCAGCTTGCATTGCTAAGCTGCTCCTGTAGCCATCCTTGGGTTGCCAGTCCTTCAGAGCTTCAGAGCCCAGAAGCTCTTTATTACATTGAAAATATAGATGGGCAAAATGTAATTTAATATTTTTTTATGAAAGTGTTCAGAAAGCTAATATTGCAAATGTGCAAACACAGGGAGGGAAAGGGGAGAGCAGCTGAAAGGAAAGAATTGTAAATAGGCTACTCAGTAACTGTTAATTAGAGCAAAAATATTAATTAAGTATTAGGACAGCACAGTGTAAATTAGAATCTTTTACATATTTCTGTGTAGGGAATTTTGTGCATTGAAGACTTTTGTAATAGTCAAAATCTCAATAGATTTTTTTAACGTTTATTAGAACTTGCAATCCATGGTGGCCGATGTCTGGCATAGCTTGATTTTAATAGAATGAGATCTGGAGTGAATTTAGTGACATTGTCTGTTTCATAAAAGATTATACTAGAAGCATTCTTTTAGTATTTTTCCAAATTGTTGTAAAAAGGATATAATAAAAAAACCCATTACTTTCAAGCAGAAGAAAACAAATGTTTTGCCTACAGCAAGAAACATCATGAGGGTGCTTGTTAAACTATTTGCAGCATCTATAAACAATCAAAACACACTACAGCTTTCCACACAATTTTATTCTGGTCATATATTAAAGAAAAATCACTCCAAGAATAAGCTAAAATATAGGACAGATTTGTCAACATCTTTATGCAAATACAGGGATACATCACCTCTAAAACAGCTTTCAGAAATGCTTGGTCAAGGGAAAAAGTGTTCCTTAACCCTTTTCTGTTTTTTGCAGGTGTGTGTGCTAGTATTGGTTTATCCAGCACTACTAACCCCTGAAGAATTGCATATTTTAATATAACTTAAATTTGACGTAAATCAAACTTTGAGATGATGTTGTTTACTACCTACTGTAAAGAAATCTGCTACAAGTATTTTGTACACATATCTTACACAGAATTGGCCTCAAAGCAAGTCCTTATGCTTGTCAATGTATACGTACAGTTTGACTTTGTGGAAGCCTGCTCTGCTTGGTGGAAAATACAGTGTTGTGTTCAGGCAAAGAGCAAAACCACAGAGAAAAGAGCAGTTGCACTCTATTTGTGCAAAGCTGTGCTTGTTATTTGCCCTCGATTCCCTCCATCTACCTTGGCCTGAGAGATGGGCTGAGCTCTGCCTGCAGGCAGGGTATGGTCTCACTTTGTGGGTAGTGTAAAAACTTTACGCGGCCTTCCCTGCTGCACAGCACCATGGCTTCTCCTCACCTTTGGGAACAAGCTGTGTTTCACACCCTGCTGTGCCCATTGCCGGAGATGATACAACAATGTGGAAAACCTTCACTGTGTTTAAAAGGGATATATGAAATACAGCTTTAACAAATCTGCCTTGCCTGAGTGAGAAATTCTGTTTAGTTCATTTATATGTTTGATTTCAGAGGAAGGGAATGTTGTTGTTTAAAGGTGTTGATCCACTTCCTTTGTTAGTAGCACTAACAAAGTACACTGCCTGCTTCTGAAGGCCATTCTGAGTAGATTCACCCATGCTCTCCCCCTAGGGAGCCGCCAAGGAGGGAGTGCAGGAAGGCAGACTGTCTTCTCCTGTGATGATGCCTTGACAAAAAAGATGCTGGGAGGAGAGATGCACAGTGGGTTAGAAGTAAGGGAGGTTTTCTTCCCTGGTAGGGAGCTTCTCTGGGAAGGCAGGTACTGCTGTTAAAGCACTCGCCTCCTTTCACTGTGCTAGCAAGGACTTCAGGTGAAATAAGGGGCATCATCTGGGACTCCAGGGCAGCAGAAAGGCTTTGAATGGAAAAGGATGTATTCTGCTTATGAAGGTTTTCTAACATCTTGTTGGTTGTTATAGTTTCTGTTAAAGCCCTTCAGCCTGGATTTTGCTCATTACTAGAGGGTTTTTTTCTTTGCTTTTTGTTGCTCTTTCCAAAACCTTGCCACTTTCACCTGCCCAGGTCAAATTTGAAGCTGCACTGTAGTATCTCTGTTTTTCATGGTGTATTGCTGCTTTCCAAAAATTGGTATAAAACTGCAGGACTGTCTGTCCCATTTGAAAAATGTGTCTGCTGCGCTATCTGTCGAATCCTTTCTACAGTATTTTCTCCTGTAGAAAATCATTATTTCTTCAAATGACATTGAGGGAATGTTGGGTCTGACAGTGCCAAGTACATCGCCCTGCCTCATTGTTAAAAAGCACCTTGAGAAAAGAAATTGATCAAGGGCAAAGAGAAAAACTTAAAAAAGGTCTTTTTTGTATTTCTGGGAAGCCTGCCTTCGTCTTCCCTTCCTCTGTGCTCAGTTTAGGACGGCTCTGGTCCTTCCCTGCACAATCTGGAACAAAACTATTGTTCTTGGAAATGATAAGTATACCTCTTTCATCTCGAGTGAGGACTGGAAAATTGTAATGCACAATATAAGCTATGAAATATTAATTCACAAGAAACAAGCAGTGTGTTCCCCTGTGAGATTGAGAGATTACCATCAGGCTGAAAATCTTGCAGAATAACCAAGGCTTATTTGGGAAGGAAAAGTACTTCCAGAAGGCATATTCTATTTGCTGTCTCAACTCTTTATATGATAGATACTTGAAAATGCATTTAGTTTTATGGATGAAATTTATTGATTAGTAAAGACTTGCCACTAAGGCCTGGAGAAGATGTCATTCAAAAATGATGCTACAGGCTTTCTCCTTCAATGTGTTGGTTGGATAACAAGCAAAAACTGTTACAAAAATTGCAAATGATGGTACTTGACACAAATGAGAAGCCTTATTCAGGAAAAAAATGTGGGTAGAAATCAGTCATTAGTAGCTATTATGTTTAACAGGTAGCTAGATTATCTCCAGGCTCCAAAATCTTGTGTTCCCTTGGAGCACAAGAAACTGCAGCAGAAAGGAACACAGAACATTGCCTTGTTCAGTGTCTACTGGCAAATAGAGAATCCCAAACAGGTCTGAAAAGCAAATTGCTGAATCTGGGGCTTTTCTTGAAGATGTGGGACAGACTCAGTTGATGGAGGTGTTTCTGCAAGATGTCTACAATGTATCGGAAGAGTTGAGGCTGTTGAACAGGTAAATAACGAATTATCTTTTTTGTTTCCTGGCAAGTTGGAAAAAAAAAAATCTTGGAAGTTTGTTACCAAACTGATTTTGCTTTTAAAATATGTTTATTATTAGGGTTTATTAAAACCAGTGGTGAAGTTGGACAGAAAAGGATGATTTGGATAAGATGTGGTTACTACATCTTACCCAAAAAGTAACTTGAAAAGATTAAAATGAAATGTTTTTTCGTTTTTGGAAGAGAACTTGAGTTAGCATTCCAGTGTGAATGCTTAGATGTAATTTATGTAAATGATATATCCCAGAATTAGGGTTTGGCTCCAGTTTGTGGTATGGTTGGTAATAGCTTTGTCCATAGGTTAGCCAATATTAGGTCTTCTGTAGGTTATTTCTGTCAAGAGGCAAAACTAATGATAATGCTGTTAATTTAAAAAGAAACACAGGAATAAATGTAGGAATCTGTGTCCTCTTCTCCAGAACTGACAATCATACATCTGTATGCTTACTCAGCCCTATTCGGTCTAATTTGCAAGCAGTAAATCCAGTCCTGCTGTGGATAAGATATTTTAGATGTTTTTCGAAAAGGAATTTAATTTCCTGCAACCTTCCCAAGCATGTTACATTCTCTCAGTATTAACTTTTCTGTATATTTAAGTAAATAGATGTGCTGGGTTTGATTCATTGCAGTGTAGCTCTACAGTGGTAAAATTCAGTTGAGTTGGGTAAAATTACAATGAAGTGAAACAAATGCTGCAAATATGCTTAGGTATGTTGATCAAAAAGGATGAGAGTCAGAGAAGCACAAGGATTTTGGAGAGTAATTATAAATATTCCAAAGCAGAAGCCTTGGATGCTGAGGCTTCTCAGTGAACTTCAATACTAACCTCGTTCTTACTTTTGGCATGTTTCATCTTTTTTGCTCAGCCTACTGCATCTGAATAATGAAATAGTGACTCTGACACTGAAGCGCTGATTTACTCTTCTCAACATTTCACACATTTTCCTCAATTTTGCATCTGTTTTCTTGCTGGCAGCAACCTCTTCCATCAAAACTGTCAGTGTTTTTTAAAGCCATGAATTTAAGAAAAAAATAGGGAAAAAAATCTGCAGAGCCTCTGAAGTGAATTTCTTTACTTCAGAAGCACTTCATCTGATAGTTTGCTATCAAGAAGATATATAGTAGAGATAGTTGAAAAAGAAAAATGGCAATTTGGGAGATCACTAGCTAACGTTACATGCTGCCTGCTCTCAGCAAGGTGTCAGTGTTGCCAGGTACAAAGCTTTTGGGATGGAACCATTATGCTGTTTATGTTACAAGAGGACAAAAAGCGGAGAAGGGTTAGGGCTAAATTTCCATTTCTAAAATGTGCCTGTCAGGAAGCTGATGCAGGAGAGAACTGGGTGCTCTAAAAGATGTGCTTAGTTCTCTCTTGGATACAATAATATGCTGTGCTATGCTAAAAGCTTATTATTCCTTTGATTACTGTAAAGAACATATTTTAAGTAGGGTATTCTCGACACAGACTGTAGCCGGAACACAGAACACCACAGAAAATCATGCTGGTTAACCAACAAGAGCATACCTGCAACTGGTGAACTGTGTAAAAACTTTTCACTTTCCTCAGCTCTATGCAACTTTTTTAAACTCTCTTAACCTGGGAGAGTCTGCCAGACGAAAAGAAGAAACAGGTAGGATATTTGGGAAAGTTGTAATAGCTGTGAAGATCAGAGAGAATTTATGAAATATATATAATTTGAATTTTATAACCTATAAATCCTTAATGATAATATTGTTCTATGCTTCTCAGTTTAATAATCTACTATAAATTTTACAGTTCATTACAATAGAAACTAATTATACTATTCTCACATTTGTCATCAAGTAGAAGATGTGGGAAATGAAAGCAGGCAGACCCTTTAGTGGCATAAATTTAGAATATTTAAGTTTTAACAAGAAACTTTCAGGGTGTTGGAGTACACTTCAGTGGGTGTTCTTTTCAATTTCAGTATATTTCTTACTGTTTCTAAGTGAGGAGAACTTTAAAAGAAGTATAAAATAGAACTTCAAAAGTAGTTTCCAATTACCTCAATTCAGGAAATAATAATACTAATAATTTTCTTGCTTGCTTGCTAATGATAGCAAAAGGGAGATACCAAATAATTCTTTGGGAAGAGAGAAACAGGGTGATTAGAGCTGATGTGGAGAAGTGGCTATGAAAACTGGAAATACATTTCTCCAGAGAATCAAGTTCATAAATCAGAATGTCAGGCAAATATTAGGGAACCGGTTCACAACCGTTCATTTGCAAACTGTATTAAAAAGTTTTGACTTGTGATGAGCCATCACATTCTTCAATTCTCTAGTATTTTCAGATCACAGATGATGACAGCTGTTGTAACAGAAAATGAATAAGTAAATTGCCTGGAAATGTCATTAGAGTGTCCAGCCTGAAATGGCAGGAGAGGTGAGTGGCATTTTTTACAATGTCCATTTTCGTTACTGTTATACCTTTGCTGTAGCTGAGGCTGGTCGTAATCATATTGTGTCCTAGTCGTCATTTCAAAGTTGTGCAGAAAAGGTTCACAATTCACATGTTCTTAGATACGTATTGGTGTGGATATGTAACATTTTCTCATTCTGTACTATTAGGTTGTGCTTATTTCATTTTCAGCTTGCAGCTTAGAGTTGGAAATTTGGTTTTTTATGACCTCTGAGATTCTAAATTAATCATTTTCTCATGGTAAGGTAGGTTGTCAAGTGCACCTTGAATATCTATTAATGAATTTGATAGACATTTCTTTCTGTTTTCATAATCAAGAAGTGAATTTCCCTCACCTAGAAATTACATCCTTCCTAAAGAAACCAGAGACAATTGGAGATAAAAACATGCTTTTTGAAATGTGAGACGTTGTAACTGACAAATTATTGTTGAGATTGACATTGAAAAAGAAGACTCAACTTAAAAAGACCTTCCAAATTAGTACTGAAACCTAATGCATAAAAGACCTATTGCAAACTGTGCCCACAAAATCTCCTGCTGCTACTATGTTTCAAGAGGCACAAAATGAAGAATTAACTTCAGAGAATAACACTAAGTTTTCTGGAATAAAAGGGAAGGAGATTCTTAGTTCTTTTAAGCGTGAACTTCACTCAGCTGTTTCAGGGCAGAGTTAGTCACGTTATTTCAAATCTAATTTTGTGTTTCTGTACCTGGAGCATATTCACATGCACCATTTTGCTACTTATTTTTTTCCCGAAATGGCTGGGATGGATAAAATAAGGTTACCAATAAGATCATGTTCTGAGCCAACCTTACAGACCACACAGAATTTTGCTTAGTAAACTACAACAATGTAAAACCAACATCATTACTCTTTGTAACCTCACTGCCACTGCAAAGGTTTTCTTTTGTTCAATTCTGGGCTGGTTTATCTTATTCTAAAATTCTGTGCTGTACACAGCCTTTCACACATTCAGTGTGAAGGTGAAACCCAGGATCTCACAAATGATCCTACCGTGCCTCTGCTCAAAGAACAGGGAGCTCTATAATGGTGGCAACCAGCACAGGATTAGAGGAAAATCCTAAAACGTCAGAGAGACATTTCCATTGACAGATAAATTTCCCATTGCAGGTTTTGGAACCCCTTTGCTTTCAAGGAGCACCAAGCCATGGGATCACTGTAGCCCATCCAGTTGAAAGAAGTTAGTCTGTATTTTACCATCTTGTCACTGTATTATTTAACTGTCAAAAGATACTGGGTGGCCACTGAAGTTAATTTCAGCAAATCCACAGAAGGTAAAAACCCCTGTGTGTTCTATGCTTTCTATATCATATGTTGTAAAGAATCTCCAAATTCAGAGTTGGAAATGCATTTGTTAAACTTTTTAGAAATGAAATCTTTTGGACTGTTTAGCTGTTATCAGCTTTAGTGCCAGCAAATTTTTTCCCCTTGGTGATTTTAGTAGTCATAAAATTAACATTAATGACTCCATACCCACTGAATTTCTATTACTATTTAGATTCATTACATCTGTAAGATATTCAGCTCCTCAGTCATTTTTTCAGTCTCATTGGTATGGTGTAACATTTTTCCAGTAAATTGAATAGCTACCTAATCTCTCTTTGATCATTTTATAGTAAACTATGAAGTTTATTTCCAGGAAGCAGATTGTTAACTGTGAGAACCCTTAAATTATTTTATCTCTGAGAAACTACTTTTAGTGCTGATTTAGTTGCAAGGTCTATTTTTATATGACAGTTTTAAATAAGCTTTTCAACAGGTTTCCAAGCATGTGCCCCTACCTCACATACCTTTTGGACTAAAAATATGATGGTTAGTTTCCTGATGTTTTTCCTGGAGTACAGGAGATGGTGTATGTGCAGGAATAATGCTGCTCGCTGACTTACTCCATTCTTGTTGCAAGGGCTTCTCCCTCACCCAGTTATGTTTGACTCTGGCAAACAATGGGGAAGGTGGAAAGAAAAAGCCATCTGAGGCAAAATGTACACAGTGGTTCTTTGTGTGGGGGGTTGAGAAAAGATGAGTGTACTGCAATGAAAGGCTGATGAGAAGAATATGCCACAGAGGTGCTGCAGAATGCTAAAGTGCGATTCTCTTTGTTAAAGATACTACTTGGCTCAGCAAGAGTGAGCTTTGTATTTGTAAAGCTTCTAGTCAGGAAATTACCACTTTATTCCAGAGTTGGAAGATTTTTTTTTCTCTTAAAAAGCAAAAACTAGTGAAGGATGGAATAGGACTACATTTTATTGATAGTTTGCATTAACCAGACCTATCCATGACAACCATTTCAGTGCATCCAAGGCTGGGTGCAGGTTTTCCAGCTGTCTTGCTGTTGCAAAATATTGTTCCTCCATGAACACATTTCCTCCTCGCATTTCCTTGTTTCATTAAATTGACTTTGCTGCTTCTTTGTACATCTGTACAACAGCTCTTCAGACTGGGACAACTGACGGTTGGTACATGCTAACTTTGAACATACCATGTCCCCTTCAGCAAGTCTGTGTATAGGAAAGTGAAATGTACAGGTGCATCTCTAGCATTTTGAATGTTCATTTACTCTGATTGATTACCCCAACGCTGCTACCCTAATTTATAGACTGATAGGCCGTAGCTATACTAATAAATCAGAGGCATGGAGCAGACTGTGTTCACACTATCAAGCTCACTGAACTTCCAGAACAGATTCAAAAAAGTCAGAATATCTCCTGGGAATAGTCCATGGTCTGAGCTAAATTCTGATATAAGATTTATTTATAACTCTACCAGAACTATTTTAGCAATTTCATAGTATAGGCAATTGAATTTCAGTCCCAGTAATTGTTTATTCCTTTGAGCTGTTAAATTTAATACTGCATGTGTAGCCCTTGGGTCTGTGTGTGTGGAACCTTTCCTGTGGCAGCCATTCCCAGGAGTGAAGTGTCTTTATACATGAGTCCAACAGCACAGCGGTTGCATGGATAGCAGATGCGATAAAAATGACTGAAAAGCTACAGAAAGTTAAATAACTCTTACAGGTCCTGAAAATCTTGTTGATGGAACTCTAAAACAGTTTGAAGTACTTTAGTGAATCTACAGTTATAACTTAATAGAATTGTGGACATATTTAGAGACTGTAGAGGAACTAGTGCATGTTCAGTGAGTGCAGGCTGGTCTGCTATGGCAGGAATGTCCTTCGTCTTACTTCTCAATTCCTTTACAATACAGAATCTTCGAGTTCTCCTCACAGTGAAATGCATTGGGCAAGACTGTACGTAGGAAAAAGAATGAAAAATTAATATTAAGTGACTGGGAATATTTTATTATATCTTCGTGTATTAAAAAATGCTTTAACAACAGAAAAAATGGGATTTTAATATTTCCACTCAAAACTACATAACAAATATTCAGCAGCACTTCTGCCAGCAATGAAGGTGGTGTCATTCTTTGTTATAGTGTATCAGGATATCTTTTAAGCAATTTTGTGTGATGATCTGGAACAGTTGAGGTGTTGCCAACATTTTCTGTGTTAAGGTGATATACTGGAACAATTGGCTGTGGGTGCATGTAGCAATACTTCTTGCAGCCCTCTTTTGGTTTCATTTTCTAATATACCTGGAACAGATAGTCCTTTTCTTCTCCACTCTCAGCCATCCTATCCATGTCTTACGTGCAGTGCCATTCACTGGTAAAACAAGCTGGTAAATGCAAGCAAAGTCCCAAACACTTATGGCATGGTGCCCTTTCTAAATATAAATCTGAAACATATTCTCTTGGAACAGAAGCCACTGCTGACTCTGTCCCATCTACTAAAATGTTAATACAGTTTGTTTGCTTGTCCTTCCTTTTTATGCACAAGCATGTAAATTCTTTCTTCCTACATCTCTTGTTGCAAATCATGGTTTTGCTTTCACCAAGCCTGCTTCTACCAGCATTCATTTCTGTGTCATGTGTTAATTCCACATGCTAACCTTTCCTGCACCTTGTTCTTTAATGCACATTCCAAATAGGCAGTACTTTGGTAATGCACATGGGCAGGAGCAACAGGCTAAAGTTTCCTCTCAGCTGTGGATGGTTCTTGACTGATTGTACCCTAATGCTTGGCTTTGCATTTAGTTCTCTGTTGAATCCTTTCAGAGGTCATCTGAAGTTTTACTGAGGTTATAACACGCTCCTTAAGAGGAGGCAGACTTTCCTGCCACAGACAGTGAAGTAAGTAGGATCTGTCTGCTTTCCTTCTTTTGGCTAATAGCATGATAAGATTCTGATTTTGCTGCTGCAATTCAGTACTGATAGACAAGAAGAAGGGAGAATGTTGTGGACCAGAAATATCCATTAATTAGGCTGGAGGATGTATCACAGTAATACCAGTATCAGTGTCACTAAGTCTTTGTATCAAGCAATTTCAAAGACTGAGATTGTGCTGTGAGAGCAGTAAGGGATATATGCAGGCCTATTTTGTAATACCTTGGCATTAAGATTTTAACCATGCTTATTATTTGTGAATATGCTGAGAAGATGATTAATTGCTAGATTAAAAAGAACTCTTTGATCTTGGAGTATCTAGTGCCTGCTGTCCCTGGAGACTGATATTAAAACAACTAACTTCTGTAAAAGTTCACCTAACACCAGACTTGCCTTATCTTTACGTGGGCCCTTTCATTAATTGAAGCAGAAAGAAATCGAATGGTTGTAATTCAGAGCCCAAAGACCCTCAGAGGTCATAACAAGTAGCAAAGCAGTACCATGCTACAGGAAGGCTTCAGTTGTCTGCTAACCTCACTTAAACCCTAGCATAGACATAGAAATGGATTGAAACAGATGAACTCAGCAGTGAGAGTTGTCTCAAAACAGGGCAGACACGTAAGGTACAGCCACTGAAGTACAGGCAGCCAGCCTGGGGCTTTCAGAGAAATCTACCAGAAGGATGTTTGTGAGTTCTGGTTTTAATACAGTTGGCAGTTTGCTCTCTTACAGGTCGAAAATTGCTACTAAGTTACCAATGTGTGGCTGAATGTTGAATAGAAAAGACTCTGCTACTGTAAATGCAGCTGGATACAGTGATCTGATAGTGGAACTACAGCAAATCTAGTTCTGGTAACGTGCATTAGCATGGGAATTCGAGGTCTGTGTTTCGTTCATAGTTTGTACAAGTTGTCAGTCAGTGTAACTTTTGTCCTGAAATACCAGAGAAAGCTGAAAGAGAGAAGGTGATGTCACGGGTTTCATTTTCCTCTACAAGAATGGTAACATCTGTCCAAGTCATGATGCACAGCTGGGGGAAGTACAGCTTTCCATTGCCACAGCTGTTTGCTTAGTGAACGTGAGCTAGAGCCTTCAGTCTCTTAGCATGCTATAACCTCGTGCCTTCACTAGAAGGAGACTTGAGATTTCTAAATGACTCTTTCCTAGGCTCCCTGTTGCCAACAGGAACTTCACTTACTTTTATCATCAGAATGGTCTAATCTCAGTAAGGGGTTTGTACCACCCTGCTGTTAAATTTTAATGGACTGGAGGGGAGGGCGGGGTGGCAGCTTGTGTGTGTGTGTGTTTGTTAAAACATGAATGCTCTCTAAAACATGCTCTTTAAACAGACAACTTACGTGGTTCTGCATATGTATCTTATTCGTGTTTGGAACATTTGTGAACATACAGAAAAATCAAATAAAGAAAGGTAAGGCCAGTGAAGCACTTTGCCAGATTAATAGCACATTTAAGCTTTAGCCTCTTCCTGTAATGGCAAGATGTGCTTGGCATTTGTAGGTTCATCTCCAGGCACATCACTTGATCAGGCTTCTTCCACTGTAGATGCTTCTGGCATATCTGGCAGCTTAGTCACTGACATTTTCATGAAAACTGTAGTGCTCCCTCTCAGAACTCTTCCTAGAGAGATCTGACTGAGATGCGAGAGCTCATGACTGGAGATAGGCAGGAATCTAGATCAGATGAGGTAATAGTCTTTTCTGACCTTAAAACCTTGCAATAAAAATAACAACAATAAATCAAAATACCTCAAAGTTTCAAGTATGAATATTACAGATGAAAATTTACTTTGCTGGCTGCCACGCTGATGTTGAGTTTTAAAAGCTTACTTTGTTAATTCATAATGCTCAAAGGATTGCATATTATGAATGCAAAGTCTTACAGGTTCTGAAGACAATATAAAACTTTTCTGAATCCTAGACTTTAACTGCAGAGCTTATACCCCTGCAGTTTTGATGTTCTGAGTATTACTTTGTTCACCTTTTTATATAAACTCTGTAAATCCGCATTTAAAATAGCTTTTGCTTAGAACATTACCTCCTGTGGCTGACTGTTTATGCACACTGATATTACTTCTTCATCATGGAAGTGATCATTGGGGTGACCATCTACATAATCAGGACATTAATTTTGTATCATAACGTTTGAATCAGGTGAGAATTAGTAAATGCATTTTCAAATACTAAAACTAAGTCGTGAAATAAAACCACTTTTTTTCTGCATTTACTTTACTATATTGCTGCTTTTTCATGTACAAAAGGTGTAGGATCTTCTGTTTGCTTTTGGTCTTGCTACCAGTGATGTGCTCTCTATTTTTTATTTCTCATTACTTATCTTTGTGCTCCATCTTGCAGATTCAGCAGAGATGGGCACCTGAGACTTAAAGTTGAAATAGAAAGCAGTAATTATTTAGTTTTTTAACACTGAACCTTCCTGTCTTATTGATCTATAGGTCTTTGATTGATTGAAATAGATCACATGCCTCCCACATTAGAAGCTGAGCTGCTGCTACCTGCTTTGGGAGCAACTGAGTCCTGTTCAGGAAAGCCTTTGTTGGAACAAACTGGGATGAGTTATGACATGCACTTATTGAACATTCCAGAATGAAGGATGAAATTTTTGCCCCAGTGAAGTCAGTAGGAGTTTTAAAGTAAATTTCAGTGGAGTTGTGCGTTCATAGAGGCTTCCCATTTCCAAACCCCTGGGCATTCAGTGTCCTCATCCTATTCCTCTAGTATAAAGATGAACTATTCAGGCCCATATGAGACAGAAAACACTGGTTTAAGCTGCCCAAAAGATCATTTCTGTTAATCAGAATCTCTTCAGCATTTATTTGGAATTAGGTCATTTTATAGTTTAGGAGATTAAAATTAGTGTGTCACATCTTCCATGTAGGAGCACCTCCTGCTGGACTGCCCAGCAAAAGATCGGAATACAGAGGTCTTCAGAATGCCAAGTCTTGGACTTAATACTCACAGAGTATTAACCCAGGACAGATAAAGATGTTTCCAAACTGAAGTTATGAGGATTTTTGTGTTTCATGGACTCCCAGGCATTCCAAGGATCTCATTAGAAATGTGTTAATATAAATCACCAAAACCTGGATTAATAGACTGAACATTCCTTTCTGGCAGAAACACAAGCTATCTTTATAGTAGCAATCTTACCTGCTCAAGAAGCTATTTTGATTTTTAATGGGGTTTAACCAATATCCGCAGGTTAAAATTTGGAAAAGGACTTGGAAGAAGGCAAAGAACCAACTGTGTAGTTGTAGTAGTTCCATACTGTGTGTAGAAGGGTGAGTAAATATGTCTGTATACAGCCATACATTTACGATGTACATCCCCACTTCCTGTATTTAGCTTTGAAAAATGCAGAAGCACAATCACCTCCATTCACATGTAACACAGTAAGCATTATTTGAGCAGTAGCTAACACTATCACACTAATAACAAAGCAATATTTGATGAAAATCTGTTCACTTGATTTTCATTTCATTCCAAGGTGTATGCATATATAGTAGGTATCTCAGGATTCATCTTTCACACCTTTGCAGCCTTTACTGTTATATCAAGGAAGAATTGCAAACAGGCTGTA
>JANHGB010016462.1:0-34150 GCA_026283785.1 Coracopsis vasa
CCAGCCATGAGAGCATCCAGCAAACTGTGTTCATACTGCCCAGCAAGCTAGTGGCTTCAAAAATCAGATTAACAGCTGCAGCAGCGGGCCAAAGCAGGCTTGACTTAGCATTTAATTCGCCCCGTCTTTTAGCCTAGCTTGTTTAATAGGAAACAATTTTAGTTTAGAATGGATAGTTTCTAATGTAATGTTCTGGTTGTTAAAGCACCATTGACACTGACAATACAAGCAAACTATAGTGTACCATGCTTCATACTTAGCATTCAGGGAAAGCACAATCTGCAGCAACAATAAAGAGTAATTCTGATCTCTGGAGAGGAGTCTCGATGATCCCATTAACATTGATCACGTTGGAAGAAGTCTCAGGCATAATACATTATTAATATCACCCCTTTCTGATTCTTTTTTAATGGTTTGAAAAGAAACAAAGGAAATTAGATAGAAATGTCTCCATTAAAATAACATAAGTGGCCAGACTAAAACCCACCAAAGACAGGAAATCCAGAATTAAAAGTTGCTACTGCCACTGAGCGTCTCCAGACATTAGCTGAACTTGTGTGCTATACTCCGTAATATTGAATTCTGGCGTAAGTGCAAAACAAGGTGACTGAAGAATGAGTCACCTCCTTCCTGCAGGTTTATGTCCAAACCTTAATGCATTTTTTGTGTATCATACCAGGAACTGTCTTGAAGTTCCCACTCCTTTAACACATGTGATTATTCACAGGAATTTCATCTTCCATGAAAGACAAAATCAGGCTAAGAGTTAAAAAAAAAATAGAAGCTCTCAATGGATTTGATGGAAAGACTGTTCTTCAAATGCTCGTCTCCCAGGCTAGATATGATGTACAAAAAGAAAAAAATCAAAAACCTGAAACCCAGAATATATTACCTGACTAGACCTTATTTTATTTTTTTTAGTAGTAGAAAAGAATTGTAAAGGAGCATGTCTACTCTTACTATGTTTAAAGCACGGCTTCAGTATCCAAAGCCAACTTTCATCTCAAATTATACCAGTTCCAAATTTTCCAACAATATATTTCTTAGATGTTTCAAAAGAAGATGGAATTACCCATCTCCAGTTATAGACATCTTACAGCCTGCAGAAACATGAGCTTGAGTATTACCATGATGTAGACGTCAGGTCTTCACATAGCACTGAGGTATGCTGACCTGACAGAGGCAGAGTCCTGCTCCCCTGTGCCTGTGAAGCCTCTCTATCCTGGACCAGAAGGACAGAGGCCTTAACTGCTGTGAGCGTTAACATGCACAGGTATAACAGAACAGAGACCTCGGAACGGAAAGAACAGAAACTGCTATCTACTGAACTCATCCCACTTAAATTTTTATTTCATTTCACTGAGTGGTATGGTTCCCTTCTTGCTCATTCCACCCCACATTCCCTCTTGGCACCACTTCCTTATCCACAGACTTACACTAAAAAGTATCATACATAGTTATGAGCTTTGGGCACTTCTCTAAGAACAATACATATCATCCAGTACTTGTGTTTCTAAAATAAAGTTGCATATTTATATCACACAGAAACTTAAGAACCAGGAGAAAACTCTGACATATCTGATAGTAATTATTCATAAATTCCTCTTCTAGGCATACAAGAAAAGAATTTCCCAAATCATGAGGTTATTTGCAAAGAACTTTTCCATGTGCGTGCATGAGAATAGTTGTGGACTCTGTCAAGATCAAGGGAGCTCTCAGGGCACTATATAAAAATTCAAGTGCCAGCACAGAAGAGGAGCATTGGGAATCTTGCACCGAGGGTGAATGCAAATGCACAGAGCAAAATAGTGTTTACAACCACCCATCTCCAACAGCTGCTTTTGAAACAGATAGATGTTGCATTTTTTTCTTCAGAACAAAGATGCATAAAGTGCTATTAGCAAACTGACTAGTATAATTAAAGATATAATGTTCTCATAGTAGAGCATAATAAACTCCTTATGGAAAAAAAAAAAGGCTACAGAAATGCTGAACAGTCCTCTTTGAATGCATTTTACTGTCCAAAAGTCACAATATCTGGGGAGTTGCAGCCAACAGACATACCTGTTTACTCTAGCCATGTTGCCCTAGATATGATATTTTTATGACCTAAGATGGACAGAACCCATGATACCACAAGAAAGATTTGTAGTCTGGGGTCACACAGTGGAGCTGCAAAACTAACTGTGAATTTTTGCAAGTAACCCAAAGTAAAAGATCACTCTGGCATTGCTAATAGGTTTACTGAAAGAGTTTACATAGCTGCCAAATCAATACAAAACAACAGCAAAAATACCTCTTGCTTTTTCCTAGTGGGAATGCTGCTAGTCACAGAATTATATCTGTGCAGTTTCCCGAGCACAAAGAAGTCTTCACTCTTCTTAAAAAATGATACTACAGGGAAAAGCATTCCCATGTTGTTGTAAAAGATTTCCTTCTTTTTTGATGTGAACCTTTAAAAGATTACCACATAGCACTTTCTGTACTAATGCATTCAAGGTTACTATAGTTGGTTTATGGTTCCTTGTTACATTAAGTACAGGAAAATCTTACTTATTTTCAAACCAAGCATCAATGATTTTCCATTCATTTTTCATAGCACCCTTTGTTGAATGAAAAAAAGCTTACACATGAAATTATTTACATATATACTTTGATTTCACATATGTATACTCAGGCACATGCTTTCCATGTATGTATGTATGCATATTTTTATATATGTATATATAAAAAAAATCACATAAATGTGGCTGGTAAAGTTTTGTTTTTTTTGTTTCAGAGAACAATACCAAAACCAGCTGGGGACAAGTGGCAGCAAAGAAACAAGAAAAGCTCTAGAGTGAAGAGCGTGCAAAAATCCCAATCACATCAGAAACAGATTTAATACTATTTCAGCATTAGGGGAACACCTAGCTGCATTGCTTTCTTTAAGTGCATGCCCGAGCAGTTAATCCAATTACCACAAGCAGGTAAAAGTCCAGGTCTGTCTTTGTACTTTTGTGAAGCAGATTTCAGTCTTTAGGGAAGACATTTTCTATTTGCACCCATAAAAAATGTAAGAGGGAATTCATACCATTTTTTAAGGTGCAGTTCAAAACCAAATGCTGTTATTGATCACTATTTTTATATTTGTTCCACTTATATTAAACTAAATACTACAAATACTAGGTATTTCTTTTAAGGAAAACAAAACACACTAGGCAGCTGAATCCTACCAGACATTATAAAGTAAACAAAGCTACTGAAATTCAGCTCCCAGAGAAAACTACAGTGTGACTCGAGCTGGTGTCCACTTCAAACAACTTGACTAAAAAGAATTAAAAAGAAAAAATGTCTCAAAGCAGGGCTCGCTGTCTCCTATTAAATCTTAAATCTTTCTGCTATTCTTTCTTCAAACTGTTGCCAAGGCTGACTAGTTTATAGTATAGTTGCTTATGGTATAGGACAATCTGCTGCTAGTCAGTCAGATACAGAGGCAGAGCCACAGGCTCAGCTATATGTAAAACCTATTGCAGCTGTAGACATGGCTTAGGAAAAGCAGCATTGCATCTCTCATGACAAGAGAAAGGGATCAACGGGTAATAGGTGGCACAGATTTCAGGTGTCTAAGTGTCGTCTCCTGGCTCTGGAAAGGTGTATCAATTCAAAAAGATAACTATTTTGCCCTAGGCAGCTAGACTCTGAACACATTAATATGGAAGGTTATCATCCTTCTCTGCTCTTATTTCTCTATCAGCCAGCCACAGAATCTTGAACATTTCTATTCATATTAGAGTTGAGGGACAGCTTTGCTAATAAGTTGTAAACCCCTTTCTGTTTAAACATAGACTAATTTAAGTACTCAAAGTCCACACTTCTATTTGGATTTTCCTGACATTTGATATTTGCTCTGGAGTTCAGTAAGATTAACATTTTGAGGTCAAAGTCATTCAAGTCATCAGAAAGTAATGTTTGTAATAAAATCCACACCTGCCTTTATGCTGCAGTTGTTAATTACCTGTCTTCTACAACCTCAGATATCAGAACAGAACTATGGCCTTTTGTGAAATGGTCCTGATCATTCCACGCTCACCCAATTAACTTTAAATATAAAAAAATCATGCTTTATAAAGGAATTCAGTTCCCTAGATAGTTTCTATGGTCTAGCTAAACACTGCTTCCCCATCTTTCTACTGCCAAAGTGGTTTCTTGTTTGTTTATGAGGGAGAAAATAATCTGAATATTGAAGAAACCCTACTTACCTTAGCATCAAAAGCACTCCTTTTACACGGTAGCAGACTGGGCGAGGGCGTCTGTTTCCCCTCTGCTGAATTTGCCTCAGGACATAACAGGGGTAAAAGCTGGAGAAATAGAAGGGATCAAAACATGCACATCAAGATTTTTCAAAACCTCTAAATTACACATCTACATGCTAGAGTGGAGGGTGGAAAGGTGCTGCTCTACAGAAGCTTACAGTCCAAGTCAGAGATTGTCTCTTTTTACCTCACCCTTACCATAGAATCATAGAACCACAGAATAGTTAGGGTGGGAAAGGACCTTATGATCATCTAGTTGCAACCCCCGCCATAGGCAGGGACGCCTCATCCTAAACCATGTCACCGAAGGCTTTGTCCAGCCTGGCCTTGAACACTGCCAGGCATGGAGCATTGACCACTTCTTTTGGCAACCTGTTTCAGTGCCTCACCACCCTCACAGTAAAGAACTTCTTCCTTATATCTAATCTGAACTTCCCCTGTTTTAGTTTGAATCCATCACCCCTTGTCCTATCGCTAGAGTCCCTGATGAGGAGTTCCTTTCCAGAATCCTTGCAGGTCCCCTTCAGATACTTGGAAGGCTGCTAAGAGGTCACCACACAGCTTCTCTTCTCCAAGTTATCTATGAAGCCCCATCCCTGTCCCAGTCTTGAAACTGAGATGTATGTGAATGTCCCATTAACTGGGATTCAAACAGCTGAACAGCCAGGTATATCCCAAAACAAGTGATGGGAGGAGGCAGGCAGGTGTCTGAGGCAGTTCAAGGTTAACAAAGGAAAAGGAACATGACAACAGCACCCCTAAAAAGCCCTGAGCTGAGCTGGGTTTCTATCTTTTTTAGAGCCTCCCTCTAGTCCTAACAACAATTACAAGAGTGCTGGTGCCTGGAACAGATTGATGACCTTTGCCTAGACATTTGGTGGATACACAGCTTGTGCTACTTTAATTAAGTATAGGACTGATAGCCTGGATCAGTGGTCAGAAACTCATTAAAGTAATGAGAATGCCTTTGCAGCTACCTTCCAGGCTATCTTTGTAAACTCTTAAGGCAATATTAGAGATTGCAGAGTTGAGAACAGGTCCAAAAATCTACTAGAGGAATAAATGATGATGGAGACTCATTATCAGATGAGTGAAATTAATCCAGATGGCTGGGAACAGGGATAGAGCAAGTTCAACCTAGTTCTGTGTATTTCAACTGAAATTATTCCATCCCCAGAATATCAGTGAATGGAGAAAATGTTTGCAGGAAATTCCTATCTGTAGTATAGTCGTGGAGATTAAATTAAATTTAAAATTCAGTTAAAAAGATGGACAAGTTTGAAAGATTAAATATGAATCTACATCTGAACTTTTCCCAATTCTCTTTTCTTAAAGCACCTGTAACCAGAGGATCCCCCAGGATTATCTTCTTGAGTATCCCTGCCCTCTCTGTCAAATCTCTGTTCAAAACCTCCAAAAGCAAAGCAAAACCACAGAACCACAGCCATCAAAATCTAAGAAGATGTCCCTACAGTATTGCTACCTAACACACAGTACAAGCACTTCTTAAACTCACAACGGAACTGGATTTATTAAAGTAGATTGTGAGCAATCTCACAAAAGCCCTTGAATTATCACTTAAAACTGCATTGGCAAAAAGTCTTCTGAGCTTGTAGTGCCTTAAATTTTCCAAACAAGGGCGTACAGCTCATCAGTCCAAACGTAAGAAGTTTGCCTGGTTGATTTTATTTCCCTTGGCATTTTTCCCTTTTTCTTGATAAAAGACAGCTCCATTGCTATGCTGATAAAAGAGCAGGAAAACTGTATGATACTGCCACCTCCATCAAAAATCACTTCCTTGTCAAGAATCTATATATTACTGTTGCAGCTGAAAGAGGCTTTGCTGTAGATTCAAGGAAATGCTACTACAACATAGTGCCTGTGTTTGCATTAGGGCTTTTCTCTGGTCTGGCTAGTTATTGTTTCAGTCAGAGAACCCTTTTTTGTTTGTGCCGTACTTGTCAGCTGCTTACTGAGCAGGCTGTGGGGAAAACTGATGCTTTGAGAAGCCTGTTTTCAAGGTGATTAAAAGTAAAGATTTTTCCTCTTGTTTTTTTTCTGCCCCGGGATTTTTACTCTGGAGCAGAAACTCCCTATTGAAGAAAACAGAGCTTTCAAGAATGACATCTCTGGTCAGTACAACTGCACTTGTGCAACAGTGATTTTATTATGCAGTGCTGTGTTTAGCCAACTGAGAACAAGATGACAATTAAAATAAAGCTCTTGTATAGTACCTGCACTCAGGCAGACATATTATGCTCTCATAAGAGATAATATGCCTCGGAGAGTAAGATGGCAAAATTCAGCGAAGATATAAGCTCTTTTGAAAAATACCCATCACCATTTAAACTATGCCTGTGTACACCAGAGCTGTGGTCATCTGAATTAATTCCACAATGGGTGATGACAATAAAGCAGAATTCCTGTGGCAGAAGAACAGATAAAGAAGAGAATTTCATTACTCTTTCTTTATAAAGAATCAGAATCACAGAATCACAGAATTGTTAGGGTTAGAAGGGACCTCTGGAGGTCATCTAGTCCAACCCCCATGCCAAGGCAGAGCCACCTACAGCTCTGGAACACATCCAGGAAGGTTTTGAGTGTCTCCAGAGATGGAAACTCCACGACCCTCCTCGGCAGCCTGTTAAGTCCTCTGCCATCCTCAACATAAAAAAGTTCTTCCTCAAATTGACGTGAAACTTCTTGTGTTTTAGTTTATGGGCACAGCTCTGTGTCCTGTCGCTGGGCATCACTGAAAAGAGCTTGACACCATTCTCCTGGCACTCACCTTTGAGATATTTACATGCATTAATGAGAGCCCCCTCTCAGTCTTCTCTTCTCTAGACTAAAGAACATTCTAGATAGGCCTATTTTTCTGATGCCACCATTCCTAGCTGGATCTGAAAGTTATTAACAAGATACATCTTGCTGGGATATTGGGACCTCAATTTAAAATGTAAATAAAGGAGGAAAACAAGTTTTTATCTTTGCCCTGCCCAGCTCTTTCCAGGTTTCCCTTCAATCTGTTCCTTCCCAGCCTTTCCACTTCATTGTATTCTGTGAAATAGTGAAAAAAATAAAAGTAGGTGTTAGAAGGAAAAAAAAAAAAAAGTTAGCTGAAGCAGTATTTTTCTGTCCATGTGCTCTCTCCAGAAATCAGAAGATATGGTGAAAATCACTGATGTCAGACAAATACAATAAAGGCTCTAGCAAAGACCTTAATAGGACATAATAGCTGCCAATATGATGTGCCACTGTTCAGGGTCTAACTTTACACTGGTGAGAAAAAGGAAAAACTCCAGTGCAAAGAGCTGCACCAGCTTAGGAAGACAATTCTGCTCCATGAAGTATGACTGAAGAACCCTATCCTTCCACCCTTAGCAAACACACAGAGGTAAGAGTGACAGTCCAGTGGTTAAGACCACTAGTAGCTACAGAATTTCTCCGTCTGAAATTCTAGGAAATGAGGTAAAGAATAAATTTTTCAAATGCAGAAATTATTTGTCAAACATTGCTCTTAAAATTGTACTGAGCTCCAACTCTGACACCCAGAGGTCAGCTGACAGGCTTAATGATCACTGGAAACCATCTTTGCTCCAGTTTGCATTCTGAGTAGATTTGTATGGAATTTAGAATTTATGGATTATGGGAAGCATTGACCTATTATTTGCTTTGAAAACTGAGGAAAAGTAGGTTTAGTATTTTCAGCTTTACTTCAACCACATAAAATGGCCACAGAAAATTGTATTTTTAAATTTTGTGTCTTAAAAAAAAAAAAAAGCAAGCTGAAATTAAGTATGAAGTTATTTCATACCAACAAGAATAGAAACACTCTGAATTAAAGGTCAAGCTATTTCATTACAGCTACCCATTCAGAGCAGCAGGAAGGGAATATCTTTCAAACATCTCTCAAGCCATTCTGTACTGCAGCTGCCCTTTGTTGAACTTGCTCAGGTTCTTCTGGGCTTATAGAAGTAGCAGGCAATTTTGGCAGCTGGCCTAACTCCAACAAATGAAGTTTGTTACCAGTATGTAGATCTACAGAAATTTATCACTGAGAAAAGCTGGAGTTATATTATTTAGTGGAAAACGACAAACCAATATTATTTGTTAAATTCAACCATTTGCCTGTTAAACTTCGTTTTGGTGAATAAGCCATCTAATATGTGAATCAAATTAGTAAAATATATACAATATATACAATATAAAGTTCCAATGTAAATTTGATGTATGTGTATTATGTATATGGATTATATGCACTTGCAATTAGACACTGTATTAAAGATGGTAACAAACATACATAGTAAATACTTAAAGGATGAATATATAAAGTAAATAATGTACAAAAGCATACTTGGAGGTGATTTCTAGAACTACCTTCCTCAGGAATCATACTGACAGCAGGCCTTCTCACAAAGCCAGGCTAACACAAAGCAGCAGATTAGCTTACTTATGGATGTAGATGAGAAATTATGTATTTATATGAGTAAAAATGAAATTTGCGTTGGAGTTCCTCCTGAAATAAAGCTGTTATTTCTGGTATATTATGAGTTACTGGGTGGAAATAAACCTTACCAAAATAAAAGCATTAACAGAACAGATTTAATTCAAAGTGATCTGATGAAGTGTTGTAATGACTTCTGAAATAAAAGTTAATATACAATTAAATACTACAATGTATATACTATTATGCTATAGCATATTACATGGGTATTTCATATGATGTGTATATACATCAGAACCCAGGAAACAGCTTTACAAAATTTTAAATTATCTTTTTAAAGCATATATAAATCAATATACTAAAACTTCTAAAAACATACTAGGAAAATTATGACATTCAGAAAATCAATTTTTGAAACATTTAACAAGTTCCAGATACTGCTCACAAGAATTGTTATGGAACTTCAAACACTTTGAAACATATTAAACATTTTTATTTTAACAATTTTTATTCATTAAAAATGGACGTACCTTTGTAACCAATTCAAATGCTAAATCTGTCTAAAATGTTAGCGTTCATCACTAATCATTTCACTGTCACAAAGCTTCTGATGCACAGGAAAACATTCAGAGACTGTAGTGATGATGTCAATGTAAGAAGAGAACCAGATAAATGGCATTCACTGTTTCAGCACCACTGTAAAAGAAAATGTGTACTTTCAGCAAGAGACTCATTTAACAGTTGAGTTGATCTTAGTTAATGCTTTAAGATCAAAAGTGCATAACTTAATTACTGACAAAAATTGTAATAAGGGATTTAATGCTCAAAGCATCTTATAGTTATTTTAGTATTAGCAATTTTGATTGCATATTGTATCTGTAGCAGTTTAGACTACATTCTCAGGCACTCCAAAATCTTGTAGCTTCACTGAAATATCCTCACACCAACCTGTCCCTACAGGTGAGCCTAAAATTTCACCATGTACCCCTGCATTAAAAATCAGCAGGTTGACTTTCTAAGACACTGAATACCGAGTACTGAAGCAACTCATACTGCAGTAATAAAGATCAGTTACTTGCCTATATCAGGTATGCAAACATTAATACTCCACTGTAAGATATCATATGCTATCTCTAACCCCATGTTAAAATTCACCAGAATATGACACTGACTGACACTGTAATATAATATTAAAGAGTTCAAGCTGTCTCACTGGGGGCGTTGCACAACACATCATTTCAACTGTTTTGCCCCTTCTTTACCAAACAAACAGTTAATATTTGTCTTGGGACCAGACATTAACCTTGCAGTTAACTCTCTAATTAATAACACTTTTTCCATGAAGACTACTCTGTGTTTCCATATGGTGCCAGTCTTACTTGATATAACTAAGAAACAATAAGGAAATATGCAATTAAGGTCTCTACCGGAGAAGGGAAAAACCTTAGAATTCTCAAATCCACATTTTTATTTTAGTCCAAATTGGAATAAGAATTCTGAGTTATGCTAACATTTTTCATCAAACAAAATGCCAGTGTTATCTTTTCATGGAATCTAGGAAAAAATGTACTTTTAGTCCTAAGCTTCAATATTCTTCCCAGCTTCCAAATCCAATCCTCCAATACAGGTCCATTTTAACTTAACTCATCCCAATCCATAACACATTTTGTGAGACACTTCCATTCCTTTAAACTTTATTTCAATTCAAGCAGTTCTGTCCAAAGATGAGATTATTTCATTTTAATTCCCATGCAATGAAGTATGAACTTATCATGGCTTAACCCCTGATGGGAACGAAACACCAGGCAGCCACTTGCTCACTGTCTCCCCTTCCCTGGTGGATGGGGAGAAGAGCTGGAAAAAGGTAAAACCTGTGGGTTAAAATTAAGAACAGTTTAATAACTGAAATAAAGTAAAATACTACAATAACAACAATAGAGGAAAATTACAGAGAGAGAGGAATTAAACCAAATAAACAGCACTGATGCACAATACAATTGCTCACTACTCACTGCTGATGTCCAGCCTGTTCCCAAGCAGTGATCAGCACTTCCCAGCCAACTCTCCCCAGTTTATATACTGAGCATGACACTCTGTGGTGAGGAATATCCCTTTGGCTAGTTTGGGCCAGGTGTCCTGTCTGCTTCCTCCCAGCTTTCTGGGTTCCTCCTCACTGCCAGAGCATGAGCAACTGCAAAGTCCTTGATCAGGTTAAGCACTACTGAGTAACAACCAAACCAGTGTGATCAGCACTGTTCTCAGACTAAAGCCAAAACACAGCACTGTACAGCTGTTAAGAAGAACATTAGCTTTATGCCAGCTGAAAGCAGGACAGAATTACAAGGTGTCTAAAGAGCTCATGCAGCTCTAGAGTGTGGGTAGCTTCACTGATCACTCTTTGAGAATGGTACAACAGCTCAGATATTGTACATATTCATAAATGCAAATACGATTCGAGGGTTTGGAACAGGCTGAGGCTGGAGGACGTAATTCAGGATTTAGTGGCCACAAACTATGAAGTATGCAAAGAACATCTAATAAATGAACATTTTCAAAAGTTAAGAATGTCAAGAGTTTGAGGAAACAGAGACAAACGGCTGTCACTGCCAAATACCTACTCCCTGCTGCATAAACTAGCAGTGCAAAGCCTTTTCTAAGGTAACTACCCCGTGGGTTCTTTCTGTTTTAACTGCAGCAAAGAATACTTTATTTTCTTCCCTTGTTCTTGTACGCACAGAGAATGTTTTAGATTATATTCATAAAATAACGGGAAATATTTTTTGACCTTGATACTTGGTACAGAGAATTATAATCCAAATGGTCAGGTTTTTGCAAAGCTTGGATACATGTAAATTGATATTAATAATAAACTGTCAATTGCCAGTTCTCCTGAGAGCAACACAGTTAATACAGTTCAATGTAAACATTTCATACTGTAATAACTGGTAAGCAAGACCACATTCGGATATTTAAATCATTATTAATTTTGGTTTTCACTTCATTTTTTCTTTTGCAAGTGCCTAAATATAGCTGGGATCTGCAGACAAAAGCAGTTGTACATCAAGAGGCATGTGCTGCAACCTAGGCAGAAATACGTGTGGAGTTCTGAGCCTCATCTTAAACTCCCTGTTCAAGCAGTATTTCTAATGCCATCTGTTGTTGCATTTGAATGTTGCTAGTCTTCTAATATAAGCTGATTAGTCTTTCCTTGTGTATCTGAAATAATGAAAATGTCTTAAAATACATTTCCACAGTAGAGACTGTACTAAATGAAAAAAAAATGGCACAGGATCAGTTCATTCTAAGAAATGGCAAAGGAGAGAAAATAGCTATTTTGGATCTATTAATTATAAAAAATATTACTAAATATTTGTACTTCAAATATTTAATACATCTCATTTAAATCTTTACAGTGTAATCTTAAGCACATATCCATCATATTTTACTGTATATGTTTTACAGATTACATACACACACACATACACACACTTCTGGGGACAAACTGGGTATTTCTAAGAACAGACAAAGATAAAATGACTTGGTATCTAGAAATACAACAACAAAAGAGAACTTGCCCCAAGGCAGCTACATTTAGCTTTGCCTGATGCCATAAGTCGGACTCCCCTGGCAGGGAAGCATGCCCTTCTCCAGCCACAGAGCCTAGTGTATAAATCTCTGTGGGTATATTCCATGGCATGATGCTCTAGCAGGTCTTGCTGTAATTATCCCTCCTGAGGAACAGCATATATCAGCCTGAGAAAAGTACCACATTAATGGGTTTTTGCTGTACTACTACTACTCTTCTTTGAGAAAGGCTAAAGGGTTTCAGAAGCTGAGGGTAGGGAACTCATGTGCCTGTTCTGCTATGACAGTCACATCTGTCAGGGAAATGTGCCAGATTAATCCCTTCCAGGAGCTGGGCTATGCCTGAAGCTCCCACGCTGGAAGTGACAGAAGTACTGTGAAGCTAGTTATGTGCCCAGGAGCTACAAGTGGGCCCAGAGGAAAGAAGTATATATACGTACATATAGTGTAAGAGAAACAGTAAGAAAAATACAGACATAATATTGGCTCAAATGTCCTTAAAAAGGAAGACAGCAACACTTGGGAGGTTCCTTTGGCACAAAGGAAATGAAAATCAAGCAGGAAAGGCCTCATTAATAAATAAACTAAAGGGTAAAAAAAAAGAAAAAAAAGAAAAAAGAAAAAGAAGATTCCTACAGGAGAACTAAACTGGTACAGACAGAAGTTACGAATTCTAGCAGAGCCAGTATCTTGGCAGCTTTTACCCAGATGTACCCTGACAAGCATTTGGATGATATGGTCTAGTGTTTTGTTCTACATCAGTAGAAATAGCCCAGCAACTAAAAAATTAATGCATTTCTGCTGGGTATAGCAAACAAACAGAATTGGTTAAAAAATGGTTCAACAAGCCACACAGGCAGCGTAAAGGAAAGGGTGGGAGGAGATGGATTTCCTCTTTCAGCAGGCTCAGCCCTAATGCACAGCTTTACTCATACAGTACTGATTTTTTTCTCTAAAAATTAGTTCAGAGACAGCTTACTGACACCCAGTCACCAGAGCAGCATATTCAGCAGCACTAGGCAGAACTTGATAATGAGAATACCTACTCACAGACTGAAATTGAAAGGAAAGAACAATCATGTTTGCAATTTGGCAAGACCACCAAGCTTAAAATACTGATTTTACAAAAACAGTACGGGTAACATGGAATCAGCCCAAGTGCTGCTCTGTCTCCTCTGAAACATAGAAAGCAGAGGCAGTGTCCTCTAATACCATTCTACTCACAACAACGAAAGAAAAAGAGCTGCTGTGTTAGCATCCTCATCAAAGTCCTGATGCCATTCCAGTACTGCCACTAAGGGCCTCTAAATTTTTCTAGCAATGGTTACTCACAACTTCATACACTCCTGAACTTCCATTTGCCTCTGTAGACTAAAGTAGCAGCTCTTCCTCTGAAATTCCTGGTTCTTGTAAGTCTTTGGCATTGCTGATAACAAGTAAATAAGAAACTCTGGAAGACTTTTCTTTCCCCACAATCTTTTTAAAGTCTGAATTCAATGTTATCATCTCTGCTGCAGAAATCTCAGCTTTTGACTCTCTCTAATTATGGATGATTCATGTTGTAACAGCACTGAATGCCTTGGTAAGAGTTGGAGTACTACCAATGTCAGCACACGCCTCCAGTGTCAAGCATTGCCACCTGTGTTAGCACTTCTAATAAACATAAATATCCAACCTTATCATCTGAAGGTAAATTAGGTAGGAAGAGACAGACAAACTTGGAGTACCAAACACTGCATTTTTGCCAACTATATGGGATAATGTGAAATACATACAGGTTTTTAAAAATTTCTGTCCAAGATTTAAAGAAAGTATATTTAAACCTATTATTCATAAGCATTATTTTTTTAAAATATACAATTATATTATCTGCAAGACTATCATTTTCTAGCAACATAAGTCAGATGTGAATTCATTTAAATGTAACTGTCCTGTATGTGTATTTCTGCTTTAAAAGAACCTAAAATGTTTCCACTGGTAAAGCTTATTGAGGGATAATGCAAAATAAATGCAGTTTCCTAAAAGATCCATTTTCAGTGAACTGCATACAGGTGTACTGAAGACAGGCTATGCATATTAAACCTCCATGTAAAAAACATCTGAAAATATATGTTGCTAACCAAGCACTTTCTCCTGTTTCCAAAACTAACTGAATCTGCAGATGCAGAGGATACTTAACTAGGAGAAGGGATAATGTATGCATTATTCCTTTACTCTCTACTTCATCTCATAGCTCTCAGCATACAGGTCTGATACTACACGTAAGAATGAGAGAGAAGAAAGAACTTTACAAATTATGCCAAATAACGTTAACCCATTGAAAGGACATAAATTAATCCTCTCTTTTCTGAGACTCAAAGCTAGATATCTGTGAACAAGTATTCTAGAAGCTCTTATTTCATTCCTGAATTCAGAAACTTTCATTAATTTGGGTCATTAATTGTGAAGATTTATTACTGGCATATTTTCATCACTTTAGTTTCCTTTTAATGCAGCCTTAATGAAATGCTTCTATTTTCACACAGGCCTTCTATATCAGAACTAACTTCGGCAGCGTTGCCAAAGCTGCGCTATAAAAAAGGCAGATGAATGAGTCATGTGCTTATCATAAAATACTATGATTTACTAATAATGCCAAGAGCACTTCGATGCTGGGCACTCCATAATAAAGGCTCTGCATGTTTATTGTTTTCAATTCAGTGACAATTCTGCCCTTTAAAATACATGCATCTGTGAAATCCTGCCTTAGAAGCAAGCCAATTTGTCTATTTGGTGATAAGTATTAATTTCAGGTGTTCTTTCCTTAGCTCTATTTTCCTTCCAAGCTCACACATAACTCTCAATGACATCAATGGGGCATAAAACGTGTGCAATACAGAGTGGCAAGTGGACTCCAGCAGTATTAAGGTAAGATAACTTGGAAAACCAGAACAATCTACGTGTTACTTATCTACCAGGTATCACCATTCATAAAATATGAAATAAAAAACAGGAAAACAATGCTGGCAAGCATATCCATTTGGATATAACACACACACACATAGGGCACAACTTCTTCAGTATTCTGAGACATGAACGTAATGTAGTTAGACTAAAAACCCTGTGGCCAAATGATCTACAATAACTTCTTTCCTATTCTCTGGACCTTTCCCTGTATGCTTTTGTTAGGATGATAAGCAAAAAGGCATTCAGATCCTACTGACAGGCACTTCATATAAAATTAATGATTGCAGGCATACAATGTTATTCACCTTCAGTGATACCTGTGGGTTTCTCTTTCACAATTTTAAGGATAAATCCAGTTTGCAGTTAACAGAAAATACTTTTAAAATTAACTTTCATTTATGTAGCATTTACCAACTTATTTGCAAATCTAATTAAAAATTCTTAGTTGTATATTTAAATTAGAGAAAGAAATACATAGATTCTAACAAAAAATACCTTTGACACTTCACTGTGATATATTTTACAGGCCTTTTTTCCCTTTTGTAGGTACATTTATAGCCATCAGTTTATTAATTGTATAAAACAAAATATGATTTTCAAACCTAATTCTCTGCAGACTTCCTCTCAATACACATTTGTGAAAATCCATTGAAATTAACTGCAGCCATGCAAGTGCCCCAGTGGTCCGTATTTGGAGCTGCATTCAGCAGTCCATTTCTAATCAGCACAGTTTTTAGGCATATTACTAAAGGTTCACTTGTATCAATAACTTAATCACAGTCTTAACAGTAATTACACCTTAACTAGCTGAGTAGCCTGCACTTTAGTTTTGATCAAGTATTTTCCCAGAATGAAAGGACAGAGCAAAGAGGGAGACAGCTTGCGTTCACCCAACTTTTAATTTCAAATCACAGCCAGAAATACGCAGTTTGCTCTTACTATAATCCAGACTGCATGCAACAATTTGTCTTGCAACACCTAAGACTGGCAGAAAAATGACAGTGTCAAATACAGTATTTTTCATTAAAGATAAGCATTGCAGGAGTTTTGTTGTGTTTCACCTCTGTGATGAAGTTGCATAATGCTGTATTCCTTTTACCCCAAACATCCTTTGTCACTGGCTCATTAATGAAAGTATACTTACTTGTGCTTGTAATTATAGAGTCATAGAATGATCTGGGTTGGAAGGGACCTTAAAGCTCATCTAGTTCCAACCCTCTGCCATAGGCACGGACACCTTCCACTAGAGCAAGTTGCTCTACCAATCAGAACCAATCTGAATTGATAGAATTCCCTACAGCTAATGAAACTACTGGCAGCTTCCCAGACCACTGGGCTAGACCTGCAACATTTTAATTCCAATAGCATGTTCCTTCCTCTCACCATAAGATTTCAGTGATCTGTATTTTTCTCTGTATTGACAGAGTTGTTTATGGCACTCCTCAGGTATAGGCCTTGGGTCCCATTCTACATTTATCTGCTCCCATTAAGTGGTGTCATTAAAGACATTTCGACAGCTCTCTCGGCACTCTATGAATGTTTGTGACATTAAAGCTTGAATGTCTTCAAATTTCCTACAGCTAAATGTTGAATAGCTTGAATTCTTATTTATTGGTTCCCTGCAGTAACAAACTGCATGCTCATCTTTGACAGCTCCTTTCATGATGAGCTCTGTCCACAAAAGGCTGATGTTTTGAAAGTGCATTTGAACAAACACACACATTTTAAGCGCGAAATTTATTGCAGCACTAAAGAAAACCTGAAAATATATCAATATGAAAGGACATAAAGAGCTGTTCAGGTGTTATACTGAATCACATGTACTTATTTCAAGCAAGTAAGTTCCATCAGATAATAACTCCAGCATTTGTTTCAATATGGGATGACAAGAGAAGCATTCTCATTCCCAAATGCATGAAAAGACAAGGCTCCCACAATCATCAAGCAGCAAATACAGATCTGGTTTTTATATCACTGCCCAAATTCTATGTACAGCACCTATAGGAAACTCAAAACTTTCAAATTAGATTCATTTGTTTGTTCCTTCCTTTTAGATACATTTCACTAAACATTAACTAAACCAGCTTAGCCAAGAAGCTGAGCTCATGTAGATATTTTCCCCATTTTCTATTAAGCTTAACATCTTAATCAATACAGAAGGGAGTGGTGTAGCAATTTATTCAGTTCAGCTGAAGGAGAGAAAAATGTTTATCTAAAGCATTAGGCTTAACTAATAATTATATTTAAAAAAACCCAAGCAAACAAGAAAGGCCAAGTGATCACAAATTCAGAATCTCAGCATCAAGCCAATATATGGAGTCAGCATATACAAACCCATAAATGCTCCCTAAGCAGGTCTTCAAGAAATATCATAGAGATTTTTAATATAGACAGTGTATTGGGAATATTTGTTTATACAGAGCCTACAAATTCCATATATACAAGAAGATAAAAATGTAATGATACTGTAGTCTCTACTGTCTACTAGAAATGTCCAAACACAGACTAAAAGAGAAAGATAATCAAATGATAGTGCAAAAACTTTGTTCTGTATTCCTTCACCCTTTGAACATGGTTAACATGAAGATCTTAATTTCCTGTACCTACCCATTTCCTTATGCCTTGTGCTGTTGTACTCAATATTCAATCCTGGGTAACATTCTGCAGTGTAAATACAAATCACTAAATCTACAGATGGCAAGGGCAAGAAACAAGCCACCCAGAACCCAGAATAAATAATTCACAAAAGCCATAAGACCAAGATAGGAATGTGTTCCCCTTATTTTCTGTGCTGAAATACTTTTCCAAAGGTTTGGAAATAGGTATTTACAAACAAGAGTCAAGTGACTTGACTCTAGAAATCATTTTTTCCTGTGGTATCAGCAGGATAACATTGATTTATTTGGGGACAAGTTCAAGCCCAGCATTTGTTCTTTGTAGACTGCCTCTCTAAAGGTGAAACTCATAGTTCAAATCTTATATACCAAATAAATTCCACTTAAATCTACTCTGATGGCTTAATTGGGGTGTATGACTTGTGTTGGCCTCCTGCAGAGTGCTGGATTTCACTCTATATTACTTGACCTTATTGCAAGAACAGTGTTGCATCTTTTACTGTTTGTTTTATTCACAATCCTGAGATGAATACAATAAACAAAAGTTTGAAAAAGCATTCTTGAAGCAATTCCAGTGTTAGAGGAAAACACTATTTACCTTACTCGTGGGTAAGCAATGGGACTACAAGCACGAGTACTGCTCAGGCTAACCGTTCCTTCTAGATACATGGTTTGACTGCATTTATGATTCATAATCCTCCCAAAATCTCAGTCTCAGTTGCTAAAGTGACATCAGGTACACACAATACAGAATACACAGAATACTGACAAAAGGGGTTTTCCTATTTATTAAACTATTCTGCCTATATTATGGGAAATGGTCACATCTAAATGAAGCATGGGGAACAATTTCCTTGCTGATGACTGAGTAGGATTTTCAGGTACATACACAAGGTGCATATTTGCATTATTCTTGTTCCATCAGCATATAAACTACCTTTTGCTTGCTTTAACTGATGCTCCAATAAATTGCCAAGTGGACCAGTGTGCATCTAGAAGCTGCACTGCTTCATTAGAACACTGCTGTGCTCAGATAAATAAAGACCAGTACTACTAACAGAGGCTTATTTTCTGGAACCAGTGTCAAATTAGTAGCTCTACCTGTCCTTCAGATATGGCTCACCCAGCTGCATCTTGGAGTGTCTTTAACTTGTCTCTCCTACTATACCCCAGCATTACCCTCAACTCAAATCACGCATTCAGGGTCCTTCAATACCAAATCAAGTACAATAAAAGAAACAAGGATGCTTTGGGAAAAGAAACGAGACATATCCTTTCTGTAAGTAATGCAGCAAACGGCTGCCAAAACTCCAAGTGAAACTACTTCTCTTGGTACTACCTATCACCTGCAGGTCCTGACAAACACTCTGTAGGGAAAGCATAACCTTGAAGGAGGAGTAAGAAGGGCTGTAAGTCTCCTGATATAAACTATCCTCATAAAACAAACACACTGCTGCCCTTTAAAGGAAATGACAGCCCATGACCTCATGTTCCAGAAGCTTTTTGTGTCTGTAACATTTTTAATGATACAGATCCTAAGCCTAGAGCAAAATGTCAGCCATAGATACACTTTAACAGTTTAAGGAGAAGAATTAGTCTAAGAAGAAGAAGAATCCCCTAACTGCAATTTTTCTCCATCTATAGATATTGACTGTACTGAAGCTCATAATATCCACTTTACCAAGAGGAGAGGGGCAATAGCAGCAATTATCTGTTCACAAAGAGAAATATAAAAGCTCTACAAGGAACAATGCATAAAATTAATTTAGGAATAGATTAGGTGAATTTTTTAGTCTGAAATTTTTACGGGACTTAGAAGTTAACTATCAGTTTCAGTGACTATTCAATATTTCACAATACACAGCAAGCTCCATAAAGAACTGTTACAACAAAAAAAAATACATTTCATCTTGATGACACTGACAAATTCTCTTCAACTACTCTTTAATATGAATACTCAGAAGTGAAAAAGCCCTCAAACAAGATTTCAACCATTAAGGTAATATTCAGAGATCCCCCCAGGTTTCCTTCCTGAGCTCTTTTTTGTTTTTTCTACTTTTTTGGTGCTATGAACAGAATTGGATCCAGAAAGTACAAATTATTTGTGTACTATAATATGTGGGGGAGAGGGGAGGAGGGGAACAACAGAAAAAGCTTTCTTACCGGTAACTGGAGTTCTTCATATGAATGTTTTTTTATGACCTATCAGTCCGGTCTGGAAAAGACCTTCTCTTTGCAAAAATCTTAAGACTATATGCACGCCTATGCTCCACGATTCTTGTCCCAAAGGCAGATAAGGAAGAAAATATCCAGTTTTTCCTTCAGCCACAGATACTGAATTTCAAATCCTGAAAATCTCTGTAGGAAAGAGAAGGAAAGAAACAGACTTTCAAATCACACATTTTGAAGAATTCCAGTTTAATTCAATCCCCCACTCTTTGAGAGCTAATCCTATTTACATTCACATTGGTGATAGCTCCAAAGAGCTTCCTTCCATCTGGAAATGATGTGACAAACTGTTTTGGTGCCATCTGATGTCCCAACAGCAAGTGAGTAGCTCTACCACATGCCAAACCATTGCCAAGGCCTTTGAGATGATACAGTGCACAGTGAAGGTATGAATGTAACCCCCGTTGCTGCATAACAGATGTCAGATGCAAAGATGTTTCTCAGCTGAGCAGTAAAGCACATTTCATTTTAGGTATAATAATTCATGAGTTTAAAGATCCTAATATATCATGGTTAACAGCCAGCCATCACCTACTCCCTGGAAAGTCTACTGTGAAGTGTCAGAGTAAGTCATATATAAACACAGTAAATTCTAACAAGTAGATGCAGAACCACTGAAATCACTGTACCTCAAAATCACTTATTAGTCATACTAATTTAAGGTAACAGTCTAGAAATAAACCTCTGCTTCATAAGGCTAAGCTATGAATCACCATAATATATGAATAATAACCTCAAATGCAGTAATGAAAAGACATGGGAAAATAATATGGTTTGTTCAGGAGAGTGCCCATTATTTCATTTCACAGAAGACTGAAAAAAAGCAAGTTTCATTATTTTTATATAATCATTCTGAATTGCAAAGCCCTCCACACATCCAGCCTATTTAAATACCATTTTAACAATGTAACTGGTAGAGATACTTCTCTCAGTCTTCTTTTAAAAACCCGACACCAGTAACACCACCTTAATTTATCTCCCTATTCATTATTCTAAGGGGCTGACACCTGGTGGAAGCTATTTTGTTTATATTCATTCATATCAGGGTACTCAGCTGGAGAAGGCCCAAGTGAATAATTAACTAATCAATGGAGGAACAGCGCATTTCCCAGCACAGAGAAGATCCTGGAATTCCCACTCTGTGACAAAGATAAATTCACATGCAAGCATGAAACTCTTAAAATCTGAAATCTTTAAAGATGAAACGATGAAATATTTGTTCAAAACTTTGACTGTGGTTGTCAATCTTTCATCCCTTTAATAGCTGTGAACATGTTTTGAAGCAGAGGCACATTGGCACAGAGAATTTAATTACAAATTCTATCTAATATGGGTAATACTTCCAACCTTATACCAGTGCCAGCTCTTGAACATGAATTATCCACTTCACAGAGGTTTAGTGGAATAAACCTTACACAAGGGAGGTCACACATAAGATGTAATATTACTCATGTTATAATCATGTTCCTTTGAAGGCTGATAAGCTTTGGGTACATTCTTGATTCAAACTCCAATTATTACACAGGAATAAAGTGTCCAGTGACCAGAATCAGAAGTATTGTACTTAATTTGCTTAGACATAACCTGACCTTCCCCATATAACACACAGATATCTTAGGTGTCAATATACAGAATATTAGGCTTTCACTCCAGGCCCAAGAGTTCACAAGTTAGGCACCTAACTAAATTTTCAGGTTTCCAAACCTCTAACTGATCCAAGAATCATTTTCATAAAGAGGCCTTATGTTTATAGGTATTTCAGTAATTTTAGGGTAAGAAAGTACAGCCCAACGCTGTGTATTTGCAGCTGCTCTTGAGTGATGAATCCCTCCAACACAAAGAATTTCTTTGCACATGTTACATTTGTACTCTCGTGACATTTTGATTAAAAATGTAACTAATCTTACAAGAAGTCTTGCCCAAATGCAATAAATTATACTTTGTCCAAAATGAAGCTGTAGCACCTCTGTGGAAGAAAAATGAGAGGAGATGTGGGTTTGTGGAGGCTCTCTATTGATGAATGGACAAAGAACTGTGAACGTAGCAACTCCATTACCACTACAGACAAATTAAAACTAAGGCACTTCTTTGTATTCCACCAGTTATACTTTTTTACAACAGTAAATGAGTAAATTGGACTTTAAGTCTTCAGTATCATGCCAAAGATGGACTAAGGAGCCAGAAATCTTCCATTATGTGTTTTCTCACCTTTTAATAATATAAGTATAAAAAATTAAATACTTCAAATAACATGTAAATATTAAACTTGGTCAACATTTACTACATTTTAATAACCAAGGCTTTTAGCCTTTCATAGTTTCATAACATATTATGAGAAGTGGAAGCTGATGAAACTACTTCAAGATAAATAAAAATAATTGATTCACAAATGAAAGTTGTAAAGCACAGACAGGTTTTTTACCTCTCCAAAATCATGTTGAACAGGTACTAACAGGCTGCATTTGAAATTTGTGCTCATTTCTTCAAAAGACATATAGAATCTCCACATCCCCCAAAGCTATACTCTGGAACAGCTAGAGCACAGAATACTAGAATGGAATAAAAAATAACACAGAAGACTAGAGGTAGTGGCCTACTTTTCTGGTCTGGTAATGTGTAAACGTAATGTTATTTTTTAAAGGTACAACAATATATAAAGATGCAGATTGCAAACCAATGTAGTCCTATTGACACTGCTGGAATCCCAGCTACTTAGAGTAATTAAATTAACAGTCCTGTAAAATTATAATAGTAGAAAATTACAAACTTACTTAGATATTCATAAAGACAGTGAGGAAAAAACCCTATTCTAGACTATGCAATGAGGAAACAGAAAGTTTGATGATCTGGAGATCTCTTAGATTGTAACAGTGCTGTGAGAATCATCGTCTAGTCTGAAATCATCAAAAATGTGTGGGATTTTTAAAATAGTTTTGAATGACATGAATTACACTCCTCTTTCTCATATTAGCTTCTGGAACACAACACTGCATTAACTAGATACTCTATCTATTATCGTAATACTATGCTACACACACTGAAGGTTTAATACATTTACTTTAATAGTGAACCCTTTAGGTTTGCCTGTCTGATAGAATGTTGAAAACCAGATTACAGAGAGATTTGACTGTTTTGGCAGGGTATTCTATTAGCTACATTTGCTTAGGAATAGAAGTATAGAAATTAATTGGCTTCAGGTGAAAGTACCACAGATGAAGTATGTATTTTATATATTAGTATATATATATTACATTTTTATAATACTCAAGGTGATGCACACAGTGAGTGCATGAAGCATGACTCACTTTATTGGCAGGGTGAATCCTTTGCCTAGCACATTTGATATTTTCTTTTTAATGAAAGCCAGTGTAGTAATGCAAAATGAGATATGGGCATTATATATTTAACCACATATTCTAGTGATAACAAATACAGTACTAGTTATAGCTTTTTGGATCTTATTTTTTTGGCAAGTACATATAAAATCAATACATTAAAAATTAAAGGCTTAAAATCACTTCTCCAATTTGCTGGTTGCTCCTTATGCCCTTCTAGAAGTGCTGCTCTTTAAGATCAGCAAACCATAGGGAGGGGGAGGAGGGGAAGAGGCATGTTATTAGCACTTCTGAACTATAGCTAATATCAGAATGGCCTATGCAATATGTATATGTCCTTTGTAGTGGTCTCTAGTTAATATTTAATAGAAACATAAGAGATATAGTATAATTAAGATGCTCAACCCTGCAAAGTTCTGCCACAGGTTTATAAAACTACTTATAAGCCTCTGCCCCACCTAAAAGCTGCAAGTCTCCAGATAAAGTTAGATGAGCCAGTTACGCAAGCCAGTGAGCAAACTGTTCAGTATCTATTCGTCAAGCACATCAGGCTCATTCTTTCTGATGTCTGTTGAAAGTTCTCCTCAACAAATCTGGTAAGAGAACATGTTGGGGAACATGTAAGAATAGAGGAAAAAAGGATATATAAAGACTGACCTACCAAAGGAGCTGAACTACACACTTACAGCAAAACTCGCTGGATATCTCCCTCTTTTACTTTCATAAAAAGAGAAGTGATAAAATGAAATAAAAAATTAAGGAAAAAATTGCCAACTTATGGAAAGAAAATACATTTTTACCAAAATTCTAACTCTAATTCTTTTCCTGAAAAGAAAAGGGGGAAGCAATGGGTATATGGAGAGCTGCTTCAGAACTTTTCCAATTTTCTAGAACTTTAGTATTTTTTCCCTTTTAATTCTAATCAGCAACATCCCTTGTGAAGTTATTTACAGTTCCTCACCGGTTATGAATAAAAAGTAAAAATAAAAAAAACTATGCTCTGAAATATCTATTTTCATCAGTATCTCTGCAGACAACACTGTTATTCTTTACTTGAGCTATTTCCAATTCAGATTGAAGTGAAAGTATATCCAGTCCTCACTAGTGATTTAAAAATCCTCCACTCATGTGTGCCAGGTTTTATATATTTTAAAACATACGCCAAGAAGTGGCTGCTTAAGACAGAGTGCTTTAGGAGAAGGAATTGTGTGAGAAAGAAAACGAATAAAACAATTATAAAAATATCTTATTCTTCTGATTGAATTTTTATCTCATCTTATCTTTATGCATTTGCTTATTTTTTTTCCTAAAGCCAGTGATACTGAATGCTGATAAGATTATGCTGGTGCAGCTCCAGCCCATCACAGAATTGAAGAAACTTGCACACATACATTTTAAATAAAAAAATTTGTCTTGAGAATATTACAGAACTGTGCTAAAGAACTAATTAGAATACTATAAAATACAGGAAATACTACAGGAAAAGGTGACTGCTGGCAGATGATAAATTACCTAAGTGATTCACTGTTGCTCTTGGAAAGCTCTCCCTTAACCTGCTGCCATGCCTGGATTATTTGTTAGCCATGTTCCTAGGCGATGACCAGCAAAACAAAACCAGCACCTCAAAGGTGGTCATTGAAGATAAATTTACTGTAACAGTGAAGAGTGACATGAGAACTAGTGCAGGAAAAGGTTTTCTTATCATTCGATGACAAAACCTCTCACAATATAGTTAAGGTTATTGACCATGTTCTGTGCTTCTAGAAAGTGAAGCTCACTGTCACTCAAGCATCTGAAAAACAAGGAGTACTTCAGACTGATGTGTCTGAAAAGCCAGATGTATTGTCAGGCTAGAAACTGAAGCAACCTTAACTATGCCCCTTCAAGTGGCCACTTGAAAGAGTCACTGTATTAATTATTGCAGCTCTTGGTCATGGAGGGACCTGATGGAGCAGTTCCCCAGGGTCACATTGAGAAATGATATCCAAGGACCAATGTGAGGACTCTGTGAAAGGGAAAATTCATCTGAACACTCTGGTCACCATTTTTCCTCACTAAAGTACTCTGTGTTAAACGAAACATGCATATTTAAATTAAATAAATGTAGTTGTATTTCAACATGGATATACCAGATTTGCTGCTTTTGTAATTATTATGGAAGTGTAAATACTTAATAACTATTTTTGGACCTGTGACTATCCTGAGAAACATGTTAATCTATATATAAACACAAAATGACATTACTAAAACTCCAGACAAATACCTACTTGAGACATCATATGATCTTCCATACTGTGTATAGCCACAACCAACAGTGACATTAAATGAACTGTGTTCTTTCTGTTGGTGAACTATAATATCCAACACAGTACTCAGTTTTCAAAAACTTGTTTAATGTAAATCACCAATTTAACCAGAATTACAGCTATTAAATGTAATACTCTTCAGAATCTCTTGATTTAATACTATTGAGTAAAAGTAAATACAGGGAGACACTTGTTTGAATAAACATGCTAACACTAAAACATTGCACATTGCACACAATTGCTCAAAATGGCTGGAAACACACAAAATTCATGTATTCCTTTAGTTTAAGAAGAATAGAAAAGAGTTTACTTCTTTAGTTAAAGCACTGTCCTGCAACTAAAGCAAATCACTAAATGATATGGAAGCTACTTGATTTTCCACTCGCTCCATATTTTCTGTGTTATTTTTCATAAGCCATACAAAGCTCCTTCAAAATTGTACAGTTTCTGTGTTTGAAAGGGTTATATATCTCACGAGTGAAAAATTCCTAACAAACATGATGGGACGTGTTATTGCCATGTCACTTCTCCTTATATTGACAATTCAGTGATGAAAGCTGGATGTACTTTCCCCAGTTCTGATCTACTGCAATTTCTAAATCATATACATGAAAGACAGCTCAAGATGAGATATAAGTCAAGGTGCCAAGACCTCTGAGAATTCGATGAACAAAGACTTCCTCTGATTCTTAGGCATAGTATTTTTGGGACATTTCTGCTTTATGTTGAAACACATACTGTATCACTTGATAGCTATATTGCAGAGCTAAATCCTGAGGCTTTTCTGAATAAAATTTATGAGAACTTTGTTTAGAATAATTTGAGGGGATACTGTACGCTTTAGTTGAATTATGCTTGTCTCAAAAATCTAGAGTTGCTCGAAAAACTAGATCCACATCTATTGGAAGATGGGCCAATGTTCATCACAAATAAAACTGGTCCAAAGGCTTCTCTATTTACAGCTGTCTGCTCCCAGTTCAGGGCTATTCCATGAGACTGAGACTGCAGCGATGTTGAAATACAATCTCTTTTCACTGGTCACAAGTTCCTGAACTGAGAGGCACAGGAAATCACAATGGCTTTCACCCCAGGACCACTGGGATCGGCAAGGATTAGTAGAGCACCATAACAATGATTAAAGAACTGGGAAACACGCCTGAATGCAAGATTTAAGCTCAGGCTGTTTATCTCAACAAGGAAAGTTAAAAAGAGACTCAATTAGAATAAAAGTATCTAAAATATATCTGAGACCAAAGAGGACAACTGCAGAGCTTTATGTGTGTGCAGGAATACCTAGTTGAAAAAGTACAGCCTACAGGAGGAAGCACAGCTCTTCAGAGCCAAAACTGAATTTTATATTAAGTATAACTGGTTCAAAAAGTCAGACGGGACATAAATAACAAGATGTCTATGCATAACGTGGAGTATTCCTCCTCTTTTTCTACTAGGTGATAAATCTCACATAGAACACACCACAAGAAAAATAATGGGATTCCTAAAGAGATTAATGCAAGAATGAAGAGCAGGAATATGACTTTTCAATAGGTATGATAGTGGAAAACATTTTCAAGCCTAATCCATTAAGGTTTTAAGTAATTTAAATGCATACTTAATACAAACACTATGCTCATTTGCAGGACTACTGCCACAAACAAACATGAGCTTTCTAAGAACTAAAAGACATCTGTGTCCAATTGCATTGCTCAGTGACCAATGGTCCACCACACTTCTCCCTTTCCCCATCCCACCTGAGACCTGCAGCCTACAAAGCTGTCAGATACATTCAGGATTCTAGTACGATGGGAATCAACAGTGCTGGAAAATTATATGCACATGGTATTAATGAATCTTTAATTGGAATTCTCCTCAGAGCAACTCAGAAGAAATGCCACCAAATGATAGCTTCTGTAGCAGGACTATCTGTATTTCTGTGTGACTTCCATTACTAGGGTCTCACCACTTAGGATCATTACAGGTTTCATTTTTCATAAATTCATTTTTAGTTTGGCAGGAGATAATAACATCCAGTGAGCTGACCCAGCCTCAGATAATTACTATCAAAATTGGTCCTGCAGCTTCAATTGGAAAAAACTTTTCTTCGCTTCCCACCTAAAACTACTGTGCTGCATGGGTGCATTTCAGCAGCAACTGAAATGATTGCAAAAAAGAGTTTCAAAGACTGAAGTATTAATTCTTTGCCTAGATACCATTTTTTTCTTGGTAGTGAAATATTTGGTAATTATGCTTTGTATTTTCATTTGCATTCACTTTGATGACTAATCAGTTGCAATCCTCATTATTCAGAATGTAAATTACAGTGCTTCACTACAAGTGAACTTGCATGTAAGAGGGTACAGTCTACTTCCACAGCCAGAGTATTTGGTCTGTAGGTCAGAAGAAAACCCAAAACCTATAGGCATTTTCTTATTCAGGCACAAAGTGTGAACACATTACTAAAAATGTGTTTCCCATGTTCTCATAGCCCAAAGAATCTTTTGCATGTCATAGTTCTTTCTGAACAGAATACTGTCAATACTCTCCAGAAGAAATCGCTATCACTGAAGTTCCTGATGAAACTGCAGATTACTCAACAGACTCGAAATACTGCTAGGAAAACAGGATTAGAAACACAAGCAATGAGTCAGTCTGAAACATTAGTATAAACTGGATAACTTATAAAGAAGGATTGGAAACATCTTGATTAACACAAAAAATGGGTGTAAGATCTAAAATGGTCAGTGACAGACATTGATTCCTTTCCAGGAAAAACTGGGAAGGCTTGCCACCAAAGTGCTCACATGTATTCTTACTCAAGCAGACTCAAGGTTTTCTGTTATTCCATCTGACACACTAAAATCTTCTCTGGAACTCACTGGTGTCTGCTTTGAAGTGAATATTAAAACTGCAGATAGTTTGTAACTGCTATTGAATTTTAATTATTTTCCTACCCAGGCATGCAAAGTCCAACAGTACTAAGAAGCAGCTTGAAAATCCAGTACAGAAAAGCAGATTTGCGTAGCTCATCCTCAGTGTTACCCCATAATGATTTCTCCATGATACTATAAAGCTTGTAGAGAGTGATCAAAACATCAGGTAATGATTTTAGTTGTGCCAGAGCTTTTGAACAAACTTTGGGAAGAGACTTAAATTAGAGAAGGTTAAAGAGCTGTTGAAGAAATTGGAAGGGACCTATAATATTATTTCTATATGTCTAACTCTTTCACTTATACAGCTGTGAATAATTTGACATCATAGCACCAGGGCACAAATGAGCTTCAGGATTCAAACTACTGGCTTCTTAGAAGGATCCCAGCTACACAGAAGCTACATAATATTACCAACAATGTTAACAGAAATAGCTTTTTTTAATGAGTTCTCCTACTTGAGTGTATTAATCAAATAATGCTAAGAAATTTATGGACAGAAGAGGGTGTAAAGTTTTGATTTTAAATCCAAAAGGAACATCACACTGGAACCTAGAGTGCACTCAGCAGACAACAACAATGTAGCTTAAAAATGTTTTCCACTGAGGAATCTATTTCTGGATAACAAAAAAACATGACTGGAAAACCATAAGCATGGCAAACTAGGCTCACACTGAAGAAAAAAGCTCTTAAACTCTGAGAATTTCAAAGACAGCCAGAGAACTGCCTTTTTGCTTATAAATAGTATGGTTAAATTCTTCACTTTAAAAATTAGTAGCATTTCATTGTGTTCCTCCTAGAACTGGAAAAACCACCAGGAAACCAGAGTGACTTTCAAAATGTAGTCAGTCACTGCAAGCTCCATGAACTGCCTCTCCCCTTTTTATCAAAGCTTGCAGGTCTTATAAAAGCCATTTTTGCTGTGCTGCCAGTTTAATTGTGTATGATGTCTTGGGTATATTGATAATCTCTATTTTCTTCTTTTTGTTCTTTTATAGAAATAAACTACATAGTGATTTCAAAATCCTTTTCCACATCAGTCCCAGCAAATCATATCCTTATAAGGTGGTGATTCTCCTTTCACATAGCAGGACAGAACTGATGAGGTGCATGACCAGCTATCAACACCCCAAGAAAGCTGCAACCATTTTTGGCAGCAGAATCCCTTAAAAAGGTTCTATCTTGAATGAAGAATGGGCCAAGAAAGCCTGAACAGTTCTGCTCACAAGTAAGTCTACCCCACAATACAGACTCATTTTTTGGCTCTCAACAAGATAAAGAACTGTTCTCTGGGACTATTTTGGCAATCTGTATTGGAATAGTATCTTGGCAGGGATACAAAATCTACTTGAATGCTCATTCACTCCGAACATATCTGGAGATGAGAAGTCCTTATTTATTACTATTAAAACATATTTGGCATAAGTACTTTAAAGGTAAGGAATGCTAGAACATATTTGATTCTAGGAATAAATTAGCTCAGACACAGCATTTTTTTCTCAATGTCAAGCACTTCATTTATGAAGGTATATTTATCAGCTGTAATTCTGGCTCCGCCATTGAGACAAGCAGAATGAAGACAGGCGAGAGGAAATGTCTGCTTTCCCTAATAAGGACTCCAGAAGACTTCCATGTCACAATTCCTGAGACTGATATTAAAAATAAATAAAGAAAAAAGTCCTCAATAACAGAGGTTATTCTAGAAATGAAAGTTCATTCCAAAGCCCCTCCAGCTGGTGGGAATATTAAGTATGGACATCTTTTGAGTGGATCTAGTGCAGAAAAAATGTAAATAATTTCAAATGAAACAGCTCAGTTGAATCTAAAGGACAACAGTTTAGTTTTAGCTTGTGTTTTTAACTAATTTGAAACCCTTTAGTTGCAGCTTGTGTGGTGCTGTATTTTTAGTTTATTTATCTAAGCCAAAGAGTAACATATTTATGTTATATCTAGATACTGATTTATCCTTCTTCAGTTTTGTGGTTTTCAATTTAGCTGACACTGGAGCTGCCCTATCCAATGCATTCATCTACATAGAAGGGACGGGTCCTCTCCAACTCTCTCTAGTGCTGCTGGTTAGGCAGAAGAGGGAAACAGAAAGGAAAGAATCAACTTAACACACTTGAAGAAAATAGCAGAATCCATCTCAAAGATTGTCTATGCAGTCCAATGCACTTCTTTACAGGGCTCCTCCTTCTTGGAATCACGTCTGCTTGTCCAGAATAATGTGCTTCACTGACAGTGTATTTCACATGAAATGCTTAGAATTGGCAGTATCTTCAATTTTAAAAAGTCCACACCTTCTTTTCCATTCTAAAATCTGGTCCCAACAATGACAGGGATGATGGGTATTTCTCTTACTAGTTGAAAAATAACTAACTCCATTTGGAAGTGACATGAAGGAAGTAAAAGACAAATTTCTGTATCAGGCCAGATATACACCAATCCTGCCTCACTGATGTTGTTTTGGGTTCCTGTGGCTCCTGGAGCAGCACACATTCCACGAATCAAAAACTAGGACTACACTGTGCTTCACATTTCTGAAACATCGTCCTTTTGGAAAAGGATGGATGAATCTGTCCATTTGTTGGAACTAGACTTAGCACCCTTATTTCATTTTCTCAATTTTTGTCAAAATATGCCATCATCTTCCTTGAAAATACAGGTTTGTTTTTAAGGCTTTTTTGTAAAGAGATTCTTACAGAGCCCGTAAAAAATTTAAATCTCTTATCTTGTTTTAAAACACACCTTTGATGCTTCAGCAATAAGTTTTTAAAGAGTATTTAATTAGAACTATTTCAGGGAAACCTGATGAAGATGAAATATAAAAGATACGGGCTTTTGCATTTTAGGAAGAAAACATCCAGCTAAGATGAAGAACAGTGCTTTGGCTTTGTACATTTGATAATAAAATAACCTTTCCTTCTTTCATTAGTAAACCATGGCAGTGTACTTTTCCTTAACAGGTTTTTAACCTTAAATTTTTTATGAAAAGAATTTTATAAATGTCATGGACAGATAGGACCAGCTGACAGCAGGTATAATGAGAGACGGGTGCTACTATAGAAGCTCTTGCATGTAGCATTGCTAGTGTATCTTTAGTATGACCTATGACACCTCTGCTACAGAGTTCTGGGTCTCCAAAATACAAGCCAACAAAAGGAAGTGTTATTTTCAATTTAAAATCTTCTTCACAGCATTGACCACTACAAATACAAAAAGGGTGGTTGGTGACCTATGGATGTGCTGCAAAGCTAATCTGTCACCAGCAGAGATGAACAAAGCAATCAGCAGACCTCAAGCAAAAAATTATATCCTATGCTTTGTACAGTGCTGCAGACACAATAACAACTATCTTTAACAGAATAAGACTGCTGGGAGAGATCGCCATTTGTTTCTTGATGTTAGTGTCTCCTTCAAAAGAAATAAACAGTAATAACACAGGCAGAAGCTTTGTTGCTGAAAAGTGCACAGGCTCTCAAGGGGATTTGGGAATTAAGGTGTCTTTAGGAAGTCTTCCTAAAACACAGTGGCTCTTGAAACCTCAACAGTTTTTCAATATATAGGATCTCAAAAGAGAGGGAGAAAAATTCTTTCCAGATACCCTGTAAAAGCCCCTTCCACAAATACAAACACTGACACTCAGCATTAAAAAGCAGCTGTCCCTGTTGATTTTTTTTTACAACATTAGTTTGATTATTGTCATGTGTCAACAGTGCTCAAGTGAAATAGTCAAATAGTTAGTAACCACTACTACAATCAAAGAAGAAAATAACATAGATACAGAAGGAATATGTAATACATTTTCATTTAGAATTTTAGAAAGCTGTAGATTTAAATTTGTTAAGATCTTTTTTTTAGCAGAATATATAAACTCTGTACCACCTCTGGAAAGCATCCTAATAATTACCAATAAACACAAAATCAGAATTATGTCTTTCAGACATATATTTGAGGACTGTGGTGTGAGCAGTGAAGGAGCTTACCGACTGTGCTGGGTCTCCCTCTTGCAGCATGGAATAGCTCTATTGTTCAGAGATGCCAGTAAAAAGAAAGGACTCTCACACGACTGCCAGTCTGGATGAGTACTCTCCCTAAGGAAAAGAAGAAAAGAAGTCATATACATTCATGTGCTGCACCTGATTCACTTCTGATAAATTAGATTTTAGCCTGAATAGCAAAGGAGGAAGTCAAATGCATAGACCTGTGCATTGGTACAGATGATGAAACAAAGCTTCATCTTCTGGAAAATGCCTCCCTGATGTCCAAAGGACAGAAAAACTCTCAGTGTATAGTCATACCACTGAGGAAGGGAAAGTGGTTTGGTTTTTTCGTTGACTTTTGATCAAGACAGCAACTTAAATTAAAACTATGCTAAATTTACTACCTTTTCTATCATGTCTAATATATACAATGGGATCTCATTCTGACTATTGTCAGAATATTCTTCACAAAATGATTGGTAAACATGTTCAAAAAGGGTCTGGAGTGATGCAAATGTATTTGATGTGGGCATCTGTGTTATTCTGCCATCAATGGAAAAGCAACAGTACTACAGCTCTCGACTGATCATTCCACCGGATACCATGAAGCGTAATTGATAAATGTCAGATCTGCTTTGTACATGAAGAGTTTTTACTGTGAAACATTGCTCTTTGAGCTCTGGACAAAAGTTAATTAAAAAGTTGGTATCAAAGATAACATCCTCAGCAGGAAACATCTATTGATCTCTTCAGCAGCATAAGAGAGAGATTGATATAAGATTATAAAATGTTCACTTGGAACAAGGCTGATTGCCACAACTTACATGCTCAAGATTGGATACTACAGAATATTAAAAGCACAGAGTAGCAAATCATCAAGAAAGAATACCAGCCAATATTCCTGATTCTCCATGTTTTATAAGCCCTTTTCAAATTCTATATAAAAATCTCCATTTCTTTCATGTTTCCTCCTATGGTTATTAATTTAATTTAGAGATTGGAAATTTATTCAAGGCTTTCACAGAACTGCACAAGCTTTACACTTCTTCCAATAGTTAATACTCAAAGTCCTAACAGATTATTGCACACTGTGGCTTTTCTTTACTTCCTTATCCTATTATACCTTTTAGTATGAATCTGAAAAAGCTAAGTAGACATAATAGCAAATTCTTGTGTGGACTGTGCTATTTCTTTTCAAGAGCAACTTCTTGGCATTCTTCTGCTCATGAATACTTTTTTGTAAAATTCAGAGTGTAGGGGTTGCTCATCCAACACCTGTGTTATTTAATTTGGGAATGTCTTACACATACAAGAAAGCACTTGGATAAAAACCGTTTCTTGTGCTTTTTAAAAACAAAAATCAGACTGTATCACTGTTTCTGTGATTAAAAGTTTGAAAGAGCTGCAGAACTACTCCAATGGAAACTTCAAATAAATGGATCATAGGAATAAGATTGATCTCTCAACTTTTTAACGATTTCTAAAATC
>JANHGB010016463.1:0-11556 GCA_026283785.1 Coracopsis vasa
TTGTTTTAAAAACTCAAATCTAATTGCATAAATAAATCCTATTTTAATTCTGGTATTGAAAGTTGCCTTGTTTTCCACCTGAAAAATCATTCCTCAGTCTTGATGACTTTGCAGAGGCACTGCTCATTGTTACACCAATTTTTATTGTGGCTGGTTTCTTCTTGTTATTACCAGCATGTTGAGAAACAGTAATATCATTACTGAAGGTGTTTGGGTTTATGGTTTCACTTTTTTGTTTTGTTTTTACAAGCTGGATTGCAGTTTAAATTTTTGCCTGTTGACATTATTTAAAATAAAGATATAAGAAGGAAACCACATTTTACGCTTTCATTGCTCATCAGATACATATAGGAGAAGGAGAAAACTGTATGATAAAATCAGCATTTATATGTGAAGCCAGTTATATTTTACAGTATATTTTACCTGTTGCCATCATTTACTTACTTGGCTAGAATAAAGGAACTTGATTTCAAATGCTGGTTTATCTTTAAGATGCAGAAACCTCCAAGCAGTTTTGAATCATGTAATGCATTAAACCAAACTGTGACAGTCATCTTAATTCCTGGTGACTTGGTTTCCTAACTGTGCACTCAAATTGAAATAGTGTTTCCTGAAGTATGAAGAATCACTGTGGGGGGTTGTTACTTTTAGAAACCAAATCTGAAATCATGACATTTTGCTGGAGGCTGGAAAAGGACAAAGCAGTGCACATCCAGTATGTTCCAAAATGAAGAGGTTTTGGATACTTTATTTCAGCATCAGAAAGATGTGATGTCATTCCATTTCCTCTCTTTTCCTCCTCTTTTTCGAGTTTGTTTGTTTCACTCCCACTGTGTTAGGGCAAGTGGCAGAGCCTGTCTCAGTAGTTTTTGGAACTTGCTAATTCTTAAAATATTGTTTTATTTGCCCTGCAAAAGGTACTGTTGGTGGAGTACTGTAATTTCTCTGGTTTGTTCCATGCGTTTCTGCTGCTTCTTAAGCATTTATACTCTCTTTTCAGTTCCTTGTCTTTGTCTTGGGTTCCTGTCACAGTTTTGCCTTTCTGTGTTACCTCTGTTCCTGCACTTTCATGCTCCAGAGTTGTTTTTATCCTAAGTGTCTGTTAAATTCCTCCTTGTAATCTTCTGTTCGTGCTGTGTGCTCCAATGGAATTCCGTTTTACCTAGAAAATACAAGTTACAGATTTATGCTTTTTCTTTTGCATTACTGGATTTGTTTCATAGACTTCAGTTATCTAAACACAGGAATTGGGCAACAGACTGATGGAATGAGTTTATACTTACCCTTTATTTATGTGCTATAACTGGGATTTTTAATGTTCACAAACATGCTTAAACATTGTCTTAAATGCAGCTACATAACTGTGACAGTCTTTTTAGCAGGATATTTAATTTCTCATTATAACTGCCACTTCCTTTTATGTGGTTGTACTACATACCAACAGTCTGATTTTTTGCCTTTGTCCGGAGTGATTCAAGGGGAGCAGAAAATACTGGGGTTTTGCCAGCTATTGAGCAGCTCTGATTGGAGTGGAATACCTGGTTGCCAGGTGCAAGGATGTAGGGTCATATCTGAAATATGTTGAACTTGTGGCTGTTTATAAATGTTTTTTATATACAGTTTCTTCCCCCTCACTCTGTTAGTGTGTAGAGATGGGAAACCAGTCTTATTTTTGGGAAGGTGTATGTCAAAGGGCAGCAGGCTTTCACAGTTGTCCATACCCACTGTAGCTCCTGGGGGGACATAAAAAACACAATTGGGGGTTTATTATCCAGACTGGGGAAAACTCAGGCATTTTCAGTACTTTGGCCATAGCCTTGAATACATTTTTATGTTCTTATTTGACTGGAGTATTCTTGGAGAAGTCTTGGAGAACAGCACACATTTGACAGAAAATTGCTGTGAAAGTTGACATTTTATTAAACAGTGTTTTGTTTGTTCGCTTTTCCACACTATAACTTGCATAGCTTTTGCTGATGTCAGCTTCAGTAATTTTAAGACTTCAGTGAAAACACACAGTATCCCTCAGGATTAGACATTTACAGCTGTGCTGGGAAGGAAAAGGCCATGATCCTACAACTATTAGTATGTAAGTTACTCGGCACTTTATATGTTAACACACATACGTTAATGTAGTTTCATCTATGTAAAGAATAGACTTAACCAAATTTGTGTAATTCAGCTAGTTATAGATGGTACAGTCAGTACAATTAATACAGTGACTTATTAGGTACATACTAACAGGCAATAGCTGTTTCTGTGGTGGTATCTTATTTACATTAGTGGGGAGTTGTGCAAGCATTTGACTTACTTTTTTCACACATTTGCAGTCCAGTGGGATGGACCTTTTCTTTTATTTACTTTAAGAACAACTCACTGTTCAAAAAGAACTACACCCTGAGGGTAAACAAGTATTGCTGTCTGGAAGTGGGGGCTGGAACCGCAGAATTCATAGTTCTCAGTCACTCTACGTGAGACAAATTAATATGAAAAACTGTTGCCATTTGTTGAAGTGGCACTAAGTGGTAATGATTAAACCAGTACAATTCTTTGGGTTTGTTGGATATATGGAGGAAAATGTGTCAGATTCTTGTCTTTAGGTGTAAAAAATGACAATCACTTATACGTGTAGTCAGTACAAGGGTATTTAGTTCTTTCAGCATTCCTTTTGACTGCCTCATTCAGCTTTATGCATTAAAAACTGATGTGAAATGGCATTCAGTTTGATTGGGCCAACTTGAATAAAATCTCTTTTCCCATTTGTGCTTAATCTCAAAGCTTTCCAGCAGGCCAGCAGTAGTGTATCACTATCTTAATTTATATTTCAGGGTGTGAAAGGAAGCGTATTAGAGTGTAATTATTCCCTAAATTTATGGGGTTTGTTTTGCAGAAAATTAAATTACCCGAACTTTAATTTCCTGGATTTTGGAGGTCTGCCCATTTGATCCTGCAGTTGCTGCTCCCGTGCAATCTTAATTCTTCATTCACAAAAGTTTTACAGAAATCTTAGTGAACTAAAGTGTGATTTTCTCTTTAATATTAGGCTCAAGACTGTTCTGAAAGCTAATATTTGCTTCTCCTATTCCCCATCTGCTGCAATTGATAAAAATATTAGGATAAAAGAAAAAAACTAAGATGTAAGCATTGGTTGTTTTGCAGTACTGTAATTATCTAATAATGGAACAATTACTATTTAAACAGCTCATCTTGAATGACTTTTTAACACTATCATCTCATTGACTATCAGTAAGTTCTTATTGCATTCATTTTCAATTGAGATGATTAAATTGTATGTGGTACTACAATGCCTCTATCAAGATAAAACAAATGATTACTTTTACAGTACCAATATTATTATAGTTAGCTTTTAAAGAAATGAGTATATAGAGTGTCCTACCTGTACCCATTATCATTTCTTCCTCTTATTTCTTGGTAGGACCAAACTAAAAATGATGACTGGCCCTATTTTACAGTTTATTCTGGTGTGATTTACAGTCTTGGCTACTTATACCTGGGTTCATTAGCAATAGAGGAAGGCAGCCTGAGGACCTGAAACTTGTGTGAGCTCCTGAAATAACTGGGCAGTCCATCTGCTTGACAAAGAATTTTTTTTTTTGGTGGGAAGAAGAAAGTTCTTTGCCAACAGTTTAAACAAGCAAATAAACAAAACCCCATGGTGTGTTAAAACAGTGATAAAAAGTGTAATGTAAAATGTCAGTAAAGTGAAGAAAATACATATTCGAGGAATGTGACTGTCAGACTGACTAAATCACTACTAACCCCCAATGTAAGCTGTATTTTCCAGTGGTTTTCATCTGACTTGCGCACAAATGCATAACACAAAAAGTTTTTTCTTAGTATAATCTAGACTATGCATATATTTTAGTGGAATCTTAAATCTTACTCTTGTTTTTATGGAAATTAATAGTCCGGAGGGAAAAAATTTACTCCTTGTCTTGACTGTTGCTCAAGTAAGGGCTTTCCTTAGCATACAAAATTACATTTGAGCTTAGGCAGGGTTCACAGGATCACTAGTTCCATCAGGATCAGGTCTGTGGCTTGCTATCTCCTTTACAAACAGCTGCAACTGTTCTTTTTTCACCAGCACATTTTTTACCCAACTCCCAGCTCCTATTTATAGGGGAATTTGTGGTATCAGTGCCAAACCCCAGATATTCTGGGATATTAGGGTTTGAAAATGCTTTGTCTTCTATTAGATAACATTAGATGAAGTCGAATTTCTATTACTAGATGTTAATTAGTTCTTTGTTCCGCAAAATGGGTCCACAGCATGGTATGTTATGAAAGCCCTTTCCTTTGTGGTACAATATGAGTCAATATCCTGTATAAATTGTAGACAATTCCTGTTACAGAAGTGTGAGTCAGTTCTCGCAATTTGCAGTATGGGATGACATTTCTTCTTCCAGTACATCCCACTCTTGTCCAATAAAAAAACCCACCACAGTCTGCTGCTTGAATAGTGGGTATGTGAACTTGCCCGTGCGGTGTGTCTTTACTTTTGCATCCCAGGTCTTTGCAGCGTTTTCCTTACACAGTATAGCCATAACTCGCAAATAATAAGATTCCTGTTACCTTCACTGTAGTCCTTAAATACAAGAAGTGTGTCTGAAATTTAGCTGCCTTGTGCTGGCTGAGCATTTTATAGATCAGCAGTTAGTTTACTGACTGTACTTAAATATACTCATTTGTTATCACTAATATTTGCAATTTCTGTTTAGAGAGCTGCATATTTGCAAGTGTTATTTTATGCTTCCAAGTGTCATGTCAAGACATGTTCTCTATCAGAGCTGTATACATATAATGCAACCAAAAAGTAAAAATAAAGCTATGGCATGTTACTTGCTTTGAACCTGTTGTAAGAACAGGATTTTGGTTTTCTTTATAATGGCTGAGAGGGACTGCAAAGGGCCTCTGCAAAGCTTGAATTGTATTATTCCTCTCAGGAGAAGGAATTTGAATTGAATACCACATTACATATAATTTACACCCCACCCCACTCTCCCATGATTTGTAGGTGACTAAATGCAAATTTTACCATGAAGCATGGAAAATTTGTAATTTTCAGGCTACAGTAAATGTCAGTGAAGTGATCTGCATAACCTCTGGAAACCAGTTTTTTCAGGAAAGACTGCATTTCCTTCTATATGCATATGTATTTCTGCTAATATTTGCTCATTTAAAGGAGAAAGTGCTGACACTGGAAGCAGATCATAAGATTATTTTTTTCAAAGTGATTTTATTTCAGAGCTACTCACTTAAAAGTATTTTGTAACTCGGACATGGTAAACTTGTAACACATTTTCTTTACTACTGAAGTTCATTACTTTCAGATTACTGATTGGTTTGATGTCTTTTAGTCTGTCTTCTTTCATCATTACTGAAGTTGCAGTCAAGGGTCATAAAAGACTGAGAAACCTAAACAGTAATTTTCTTTTTTCAGGAATGCGTCTAACTATGCATAAACAAAACTCATAGATAAAAAATAAATAAAAATTAAAAAAAAAAAAGAATAAAAAGCCTCAACCACTAAATTGCCCAGGGGACGTTTTGATAGTAAAATGTGCAACTACTGGAAGAGGCAAAATGAATTGGAACATTTGGTTTAAAGCTCAAATTTTCTTTTTGGAAAGTGAAAGGAAAAATTGTAATGTTCGTGTAGTGCATTAGCAAAACCAGATCATCACACTTTGTTTGTATTTGCAGATGAAAAAAAGAAAACAAAGAAAATTGACAGTGAACTTAACCCTATTTGGAATGAGGTAATTTTTTTCATTTGTTTAATCAATTCTTGGTCTTTTATAAGGTAAAACACTTGTAAAATTGGTAAGTCAATTCTATAGTTGTGAATATCGGTTAGAAAAGGGAACGAGTGATACGTGTTCTTTCAAGGTGTTAGTAAATACAGGTGAACGGATTCATGTTATACCATGCATTACAATTCATTAAATAATGCTTTTATGTGGGTATCTGGTGAGTTTGTGTCCTGGTTTTGTTCCCTCTGACTTTGAACCGAATGGTATTCAGCCATTGCTTAGCTACATGAATGGATCCTTTATTATATACTGCAAATAAACCCTGCAGAATTTGAATCATGTATTGAAGTTCCTCAAGGTTTATTTGTAGGACTGGTGATTTTTTTTATCTTCAGTAATATTTTTCTTGTAAAAATGTTTTCTTAGGGTTTTTTTTTCCCCCACAACCAGAAATTAAAGATTATTCTTATGTTTTGTAATTAGAAATACAAGAAAACCTACAAATATTTGTCTAAATTCAACAGCAATTGTAGTTCAACCAGTATTGCAGGGGAATAGTATCAGATCTGACTGATCGTAAGAAAACACTTACATTAGTGTAAGTGGAACTGCAAAAGAGGTTATGGCTCAGTACTAAATAATTTAGTTCTTTTTGTGTTATTGTTACTAATAAGTAGAAAATCAAGAATGTAGTATGAGCATTTTTAACTTTGTTTTTGCAGATGTAAGCTAGTCTGGTCTGTCACTAAATGCAAAATTTATTTCTGAATAATTTTGTTGTATACGTTACCCTGCTGTTAATTAATTTACACATAAATTGTAATTATAATTTGGCTTTGCTCCATTATTTTTGTTCAGATTCTTGAATTCGACTTGAAAGGAATTGCTCTGGATAATTCATCTTCCCTGACAATTGTTGTGAAGGATTTTGAAACAATTGGACAAAACAAGTATGTTCTTTTTTCTTCTTTCCTTTCTTCTTTTCTTTCTTCTTTTTTTTCTTTTCTTTTTTTCCTTTTTTTTCCCCAGAATTAAGCACAACTTTCAATGCAGAAGTCCAGGGAAATAGTGGAATTGATAGTTACTGAGGGAAATGATGGATGTAATTAGATGGTTTCTGATGTAATACATCCTTGCAGCCTATGAGCCAGTGGGCTTTCCATCCCTCATATTCAGATTGTTTGATTGTTACTCTGAAGCAAAGTGTCAGCCTTCTTTTTATGCTTAATTTTAGATTGGTTGAAGCTAAATGAAAGGAACATTTTAGCCATTTAAGGCAGAATTTGGGTAAAATTTAGATCCCTTCACCTATCACTGTCATTTGAAAACCACAGCTGCCATGTTTTACTTGGTGTTTGCTTGTAATGAAGGTCCTTGTATAACTAGGTTAAAGCCACTACAGATACCTGGTGCAGGTTGTCATCTTTCTGAATGGCAGAGGGCAGTATCTACAACTACTATCCGTAGTAATTGTCCAGAAAGTAGTTTTGAAGAGTTCTGAATTGGCATTCTCAGAGCAGAGCTAACGCAAACCACCACAAATTACAAAATGCAGTTAAAGCTCTTAAGTGTCTTTTACAATCTCCCAGAGAGGCTATATTTTGCATCACTTATTTAATTCTTGCCTAGGAAGAGGAAAGCCTTAGTTCGATTTCCTATCTTGTCTGGAGGGATTGAAGCCCTAGACTCATGTCCTGGGAAAATGAGTTATTCATCAGGATAAATATGTTGGATAAAATACAAACAGTGTCTTGGGAACAGAATCTGGTTTTCTGTTTTTTTGAGTGTCCTAGTTAGTGAAGTCTGTGGAATGCCATGTTCTTCCTGGTCCAATGAACTATGAGTTCTCTGCACAGTCATTAAAAAGCTTAAACTTGAGAACAAAAATAACTCCCCAAGATCAGCTTGCGGAACTCTTTTTCGATGCCAGATGTGAGAGTAAATTCTCTCACACTGAGAAGTGAATCTGTCACCAGTTGTTGCTTAAGTGTTACAAGCCTCAGGCTCATTGCATATATGGAAGATTGTTAATGCTGTTCCTAACTCTTATTCTGATTATATTTTGAAAACATTGTTTAAAACTGGATTGAGGAATCTTTTCTTTGGTTGGTGGCTTGGTTTTTGTTTGTTTGGATTGCTGGGTTTTTTTTGAGAAAATACATAGTTTGTTATTAAGAGTGTCTTCTGTGAAAAGTAACCTGAATAATCTCAGCAGAGGAAGAAAATGCATATCTAACTTTCCTTAGAGGAGGACTTTAGAGTGTTCTAAAACTGGGGTGGGAGGCTGCTGAGAACTGCCTTTTTTGACATTCATTTCTTGGAAAGGAAAGGCAGAGGCTCCTATCAGTAAAGGATTGAGAGTTTAGGTATTCAGCAGATAGATAGAAGTTTTCTTGATGCCCCTAAGATGTAGGAATTTATGGCTCTTCTGTCCTTCACCATTTCTGTTTGGTTAGTGCTGCTGGTGCATGTTAGGCTTAAATCCTGCTCTAAAAGTCTAAACTCTACCAGTTCACTATGTATAGCACCTATATACACAAAATTTGGTTCCACATTTTTCAGACATCTAAATGCTTAGTTTTAGTTTTGACAAAATCAGGTTTTATTATTAATTTTAGAGAACTGCAGATAAACGAACAGTAGCCATATCTATGTGTGCCTGGAAGATATAACACAAACCACAAAGAGATTCAATAATAATTTCATAGATTAAAAAAAAAGCTATGTAGATGATGCCCTTAGTAACATGGTTTAGTGGTGGACTTGTCAGTCCTGGGATGTTGGTTGGACTTGTTGATCTTAAAGGTCTTTTCCAACTTCGCTGGTTCTATAATTTCCTTCAACAAAAAAAATGAGAAATGCATCTAGTTTTTCCACATATGAAGTAATTACTACAGAAAAGATGCACGAAGTATATGATTTTCTGGATTTTTATCTGTTTAATATTTTTTTAGTTTAATCTTGCGCTTGAAGACACTGAGAAAGGAGCCACCTTGAATTGAGGCTTCTATCTTTATATAAAAGGCGATGACATTATAAATAGGTTTAGAGTACTGAAATGCTGTCAGGTGTCCATATTGGCATTTAGGCATTTTTTGTAGCTTTATAATCTTACAGAATAGGAATATTAAGTAAGTAAGCATAGAACTAATCAATGTGTCTTGTTCAACTGACTTTTAAGAGTACTTTTTGTATTTTTCAAGCTTTTTCAGCTTTTTTTAATAAGAACAGATTTGTTCCTGTGAATTTGAGTTGATAGGACCTTTTGACTATGGCCATTGAAAAAGATTGTTGCCATGAAAAACTAAAATGGTAAATATAGGAACACAGGAACTTAATGAATCCACATTCTATTAAAAAACATAATAGATAAACTTTAGTAAAGCTGGAGGGTACTTTTTGTCATTTTGACCTGGACTTTGAGGTTCCTGCTGTATTTGTATGATGAAACAAATACATAACACAGATGTTTAACAAGTTTTATGTGGCTCTGAATAGATGATGATACAGATTTTAAAAAAAGAAAATATCTGGAGTTCTGTAGGATTTAAGCTTTAATTTGATATCAGAATGAGATGTGTACAGGGTACCTTAAAGCAATGCATGCAGATCATTTCAATGAAGAAGACACAAATTACTGGCTGAAATTGTTAGCAACCCTTTGTGTTCTGTCTGTCGTTTGCATGAAATAAACCTGGTCCCTAAAATCAATTGCAGGAAAAGGGTAAAGTATTGGGTGGTGACAAGCTAATCAGAAAGCTTTTGTTTTGGATAATCTACAGCAGGGATAGAGTTTATTATTTTGTGTTGAAACATGCTTATACTGAAAGCTCTGAGAAAGCCTAGGAGATCTTTCTTAACACACATAAGATAAAGCTTCATCAGTGTGTTTAATCTTTAGCTATCCCATAGTGGTTAAGATCTTCTGCGTATCTCTGCTTAAATTTATCTGAAAGGGTGAATATATATATTTAGACAAGCATCATAGAGATTTGACTTAAATTTGTGCAGAAAAAAGAACAGCTTATCAAAAACGAAACACCAGTTTCTTTGTAGAAATTCCTGGATTTTAAACAAGGATCTATTTCTCTGCTGTACTCTTCTGCTCTGTCTTCTCTGTCAATACCAAGTAGTGTTGGCTGCTGTCAATTTGAAAGGGAGTATGATATCACATCACCTTCTTTCTTTTTCTTTATTTTTTGGCAAATTTGGATATTTTATGAGACTGAGCCAGGCATACACTATGTTTAATGATAGTAGTCCACTTCCATTGTTAGCTTTACTACTTGCTGCCTCCTCCCAGTATGTGAATTCAGGTTTTTACATTGCCTCAACAGCTCTGTTGTAAAATCACTGTGAGTCAAGCCAATGCCCTCAGATCTCTCATTCTTGAGATTCCTGTAGGTCAGTAAAGCAGGAATATATTCCATACCTCTGACTTCAGGGAAATCCCAGAAATCAGAGCTTGATATAGGAGAGCTTGCCAGTAATCAGAATTTTTAATGTGTCTCAAAATAAAGGAAAATGCCTGTTTGTTTTGCTTGTAGATGTTATTCCAACTTACACAGAATAAGTTATACCACTTTTTCTGGGTACAGTTGAATATGTAAAGCAGTAAGATTATTTAGGAAAGTGACTTCCATGTATGGAGCAGTCCAAAAATACATATAGTCCATACCAAAGACAGAGCAACTCCATCAAAGTAACGCTCTTTCAAAATAAATCCTCGGTAACTACCACATATTTGCAGTGTATGATGTGTTTGGAAGGACTATTGGCAGGAAACGCGATAAGGAGGTGCGAAGTGGGAAACACATGAATAGGCTTCCTGACTGTAACAAGATAATAGGAAATGTCATCTTAGATTTCTTTTAAAGACACAAAGCACTGTAAAAGCGGAAGAGATTGGTATTAATGAACATTCACATTTAGGCAAAGGACCATATGAAAGAGGGAATTTGGAATAAGTTCTCTGCATATTACTTGCATGTAATATGTTTCTGTAGTTACTGATTCCATTTACTAATGCTGAGCTTAAACACAATTTGGCCTAGCATAGTTTTGCCATTGTTTCACTGTATCCTCTTTTAATTCTGAAGAAAAAGTTTGTAGTCAGGCACATGCTTGCCGTGCTGCAGCATTGCAAATAGATGCTTGTGTGCAAATGACACTCCCTTGCTTTGTGTTTTAGTTCAAGTTTGGAAAGATGGAGTACAATGCCTACCTAAGGTCCTTGCTACTGAGACCTCTTACAATAACAGTTTTAAAAAAGCAGGGGGGTTAGGGAAGTGAGGGCTGGACATCTAGGGAACTGAGTCACCCAAGAAAGACCAATGAGGAGAAACTACACCCTGTCTTTGGTTTTATCTTCTCTCTTCTGGAGGAAAATAACCATAGAATCATAGAATAGTTAGGGTTGGAAAGCACCCCAAGATCATCTAGTTCCAACCCCCCTGCCATGGGCAGGGACAGCTCACACTAAACCATGTCACCCAATGCTCTGTCCAACCTAGCCTTGAACACCATCAGGGATGGAGCATTCACAGCTTCCCTGGGCAGCCCATTCCAGTGCCTCACCACCCTTGCAGTAAAAAACTTCTTCCTTATATGCCATCTAAACTTCCCCTGTTTAAGTTTTAACCCGTTACCCCTTGTCCTATCACTACAGTCCCTAATGAAGAGTCTCTCCCTAGCATCCTTATAGACCCCCTTCAGATACTGCAAGGCTGCTATGAGGTCTCCACGCAGCCTTCTCTTCTCCAGGCTGAACAGCCCCAACTTT
>JANHGB010016464.1:0-20097 GCA_026283785.1 Coracopsis vasa
TTTATATACTGGGCATGACGTGCTGTGGTATGGAATACCTCTTTGGTTAGTTTGGGTCAGATGTCCTGTCTCTGCTTCCTCCTGGCTTCACCTCCTCCCTGGCAGAGCATGAGACTCAGGAAGTCCTTGGTCAGAGTAAACATTACTAAGCAGCAGCTAAAAACATCAGTGTTATCAGCGCTGTTCCCAGGCTGCACTGCACCAGCTACTAAGAGGGAGAAAAATGACTGCTACTGCTGAACCCAGGACACTCATACTGATTGAACCACTTAACGTGGTTTTGGGCAACATGATCTAGTTCAAGGTGTCCTTGCTCATTGCAGGGGGGTTGGACTAGATGACCTCTGAAGGTCCCTTCCAACCCAAACTGTTCTTATTCTATGAAATAACTGTATTTCCCCTATGGTTTCTACTGCTTTGTATATTATGCAAGCAGGATGCATTTTTTTCTGCTCCTTTCTTTCTGTGCTGCTTAGAAAGTCAATGTGACATTATTTGGTGGTGGTTTGACCTTTTGCTGTGTCATCCTAGGTGAAGAATAGAAGAATATGCTGTTTAAATAGTATTGTTGTATGTGCTAATAAACTTCATTTCAATAGTACAGATTTTCAAAAAGCCGTGCTAATCTTTTGTTTCGTTATTTCCTGGCACTTTCAGATACTTACTTTTGCCAACCTGAGTGTTTCTGTTCAGTTTTAAACATCTATGAAAAGGCATCCAGTTCTCTCAGCCAGAGAGCTTGAAACAGCTCTGACTCAGCTTAATGTGTACCCCTGTCCAGTAGGCACCTTACAGATTTACAGTGGGGAGGTTCAAGTTAAATACTTCTATGAAAGGAAGCAGAAATCACCAAAGTAGAAACTAAAATTTTTCATATAAATCTTTGCCAGGCCCTATGCCAGCTTGATCTAACAGACACAGATGTTCACGGAAGAAAAGGAGTTTAAGAGATTTCAGGAAGCAAGTTTTATCCATCTGTGCTTTTCTTGTATTTAACAATATTCCATTGCTGAAATTCAGATCTTCTAGCAGTAGTCCAATAATGCAGTTTCTGTGGCTTACCATGAATGCATTCCCTTTATGCCTACTTTCTGTATGCTGGAGACAGAAAACGTCCCAGGTGTGTCTGTGTAGTCCACTTCCATCTATTCAGTCCACTTGCGCCTGCCCCCGTCACCTTCATGTACACGTCAAGGTATACAGGTTAGTGTAGGACCTAAACCTAGTTCATTTATCATCACAAGCCTGAGGCAGTGTCAGCAGCTCTTTTATTGTGATGTTTTGTTTGGATGTAAATAATTATGTCAAATATAGTAAACATTTGGGGGTTTTAGAATGTTAATGAATTTAGATAGCTAGGGACTGTAGGGGAAGACAAGGTGGCAAAGTTCTAGACTGGACTGTTACCAAGCAGCAAAATAACAAGTAATCTATATCTGTGCTTGTCCTGACATCTCCCCTGTAATGTTTGTGCATGTGGCAGAACTCACTGCCCCACACATCAAAGGGTACTAAGGATGGTATTGAAAGCATGAGAGTGCTTTCTCTTACATATTTAAAAATGGGCTTTTCAAAGTAAGTTGAATCACCTAACCACAATAAGAATCTGTAAAATCTCTATGTGCATTAAGCTGTTCTAACAGCAGCCTGATGATCATGTCCTCAGAGCGCTCATGCCAGCACTCTCAGTAAACATCACTAAAGAGATCTTGAAAGGCAAACTGTGATTCAGCAGCACAGTCAGTATGTCAAAACTGTGAATTTGTTGGCAACTAGTGTGAACAGGATCTGCTGCTAATTTTTGTTTCAGAGCCTCTGTAACTTAGGAGCTCTCAGGGATTTTGTTTGGTGGAGTGTCAGGACAAGCATGCTGCTGACAAGATCTCATTTTTCTCATCTGTTTTTTCCTTTGAAACAGCTAAGTACAGGTTTCAGACATGTGCAAGTCCCTCAGAGATTGAAACAGTCTCTAACATTAAATTTTCTTTTGTTTGTTTGGTTGTTGTGATCTTACAGGGCATTTGATACTCTTGCGAAAGCATTAAATCCAGGGGAGAGTGCAGCATGCCAGAACTCAGAAAGTATTGATGCCAATGTACAGCTGATTGGTGGAGAATCAAGCCTGAGTGTCGTTGAAATAGAAGGACCACTACTCAGTGATGCACATGTAGCATTCAGGGTACTTAACAATTTTTTTTACTATTGACTATAATCATTTTAACACAGTAATATAAAATAATGGTCTCATTAAATCTGATTTTGATTTTCTTAGAAGAGTAACTATTTATTCAGGTACGTCATTCCTTTCTGATGAAATGACCGCTTTTATTCACTGGTTAACTGTTTGCTTGGGAAGATGCACAACTCCTTGCTGTGGTTTAGCTGCACTCTTTCTTTGTAGCTTCTTTAAAAATACAAGGCGATCCATGCAGAAGGATTTACGTAGACAAGTGTCACACAAAGCATAGTCAGCATCCTCATTCTCCCTTGGTAACAGGTGGATCAGATGCAGTCTGCAACTGGATATTGAGACTCCAGTGTATTTGCCAGCTCTCCCTTGTGATTATATCATGTTTATTTAAAAAACAATTCTACCTTTTCACTTAAACTCTAATTCTTTTCTTACCATTTTTTTGTGAGGAAAGTAAAATAACTGACTTGAACTTTTTTTTTCTCCTTTGTTTGCCAGCTCACCATGCCTTCTCCTATGCCTGAATATCTTAACGTTCACTATATCTGTGAGTCTGCCTCCAGGCTGCTTTTTTTGTCCATGCACTGGGCACGTTCTATTCCATCTTTCCAAGCATTAGGGTAAGTGTTTGGTTACTCTGTTCACTTCATTGTGAATATGCACTTCTAAAGTTTTTATTTGCACTGTCTTCTTCAGGGACATGTTAAAATATAAATCTACTTAATAAAACTCGGATAGATCTTCGTCATGCAGGTAAATTTTCCGAATCAAAACTACTCCCAGTTTCAGTCCAGTTCAGGTATTTCAGTTCAGTTTTGAAGGAAAAAGGACATTTATAACAATCAAACACCTGCACTTTAATAATGTTTTAGTAAATAGAACTTCCTATTATTTTCTTGTTAGCAACATCCCAAACAAAGATGCTTATCAGGGAGTGACCAAAAAGAAGCTCCTCTCTGGATTCCCAAATGTTATCTTTATAGGTGAATTAGTAGTGATAATTTTGCCTTCAATAACCTATATGAAGAAGATGGTTAGCTAGGTTCAGCAAGCATTCAGGATTCAATTGATTAATTTCAGAGGATTGTCCAAATGGTTGCTGTAACCAGAAAGTAATTCTTACCCTTCTTACAGTTTGTATAACATGCTGCTGTTGCTGCAGAATTCAGTGTATCACTTAACATTCTTAAGCTAAATATCGTAGTCCATTGCCGATCATTATGAGAAAACATCTCAAAGCAGCAGGGGGAAAAGTCATTTATGTGTTTTCTGAGGTAATTTTATGAAGACACAAAAGATACTGTATCAGCTTTTCATGCAAATGGAGTATAAATCGTGTTTGTCTTTTCTCATCTGCAGTGTTTTTCTGTAATTCAGTATCGAAATAGCATATGACTGGCAGCAAAGAGAATGCCTTTTTAAAGTGAGGGTTTGTCCCCTTTTCCAGGAAGGCTGTCAAAAGCAGTATGAGCTGTGGTTGCCACTTGTATTTACTCCAATGTTTAAGCCAAATGATTCTACTATGTTTAAGGAAGGATACTATATTATGTGTAACTGAAGCCTGTGTTTTGGAGAAGGAAGAAGTAAAACTATAAAGTTAAAACAATAGCAAGAGTAAAAAGTCAGGTAAATACGATGTTTTATTTTAGGAGAATTGTTGCCCTGCAGAATTTCAAAGTATGTAGCAAATTAACATATTATCTTCTACCATTTTGGGGTTTTTTAAGGTTTTTGTAACAGAGATACTGCAAATTAGTGTTACAACAGCAAATAGGAATTGCTTTGTAAAAATAAAATGTTGTTCAGAAGACCTGTCTCTGTGAATAGACGTAACAAGAAATGCTTATACAAAACCTGTGGGACTTTTTTAATATGTTCCTTTCCAATATATTTTTATGTTTGAATTAAAAACATGGAGGAGTAGGCTGTTTTACTAGTGTTACTATTCACTATTTACAGTCCCAGCCAAGATTATGAGGAACAGTATAATTTAACACCATTTAACATAAATGTGCAGTTTTCCTTTTGAAGAGCTTAAAATACTAACTTTTTTTCTTAAGTGGAGATTTATTTGAAACTGATGCAGCTTTTTTTTTTGAGTTTGAGCGCATTATATTCTATAATTTTGACCTTTTAGAAGGATCACCCATTTCACTTTAAAAATGAAGAGAAATTCATGGTACTAGTAATTAAGAGAAGTTGATGAGCCAAAACAAAACCATAGTAATAGTTTCGTACAGAAGATAGATAATTCTATCCAAGTGGTTCCCTCCTCAGGCAATGTTTTCCCTTGGTCCTGGCGAGATAGTTGGCTTTGGCATACTGATGCAGTTAATGATACCAAAGTACTGCTTACCTCATCTTCCTCCATTAGGATCTTTGTAGGCAAGAGAGATTCCTACTGAAATGTTCATCAGACTGATTACAGACTCTTCATTTTTTGAGGCTGCTTAGGTTTGATCAGGTGGTTCTGGTCTTAAATTCAATCAGCCATAAAGGTGCTCTAGACGATACATTTCTTTACACACATACCAGCTGAGTAGCCAGTACACCCTATTTTCAGTGTTCCTCAGCATAGTCCCTATGAAGGGAGATAAATGAGGATGTGACAAATATGTGTAGAAGCTGCATGTACAGTGTCATGTCTACCGTAACAGGAATTTGATCATAGTAAGAAATACTGCTCTACATAAGCTCTCTGTAATCCAGTACAGGACAAGTGTTTATTAATCTTTTGTCATTTGGCCTATTAGTATTGCAGTAAACCATCAGAAATGTTCTTGAAGATTACATCAACGTTTTTGCAAAAATCCATTCCATTGTATTTCTGTAGTTGAAATCCTAGCTTTAATGTGCTTTTGTTCTTTGATAGGACTTGTGCTTCTTTTAAATTTCCATTATTTTTATTTACTGGCTAAAACTGTGAATCATGGTACCTGAAATTGCCTCCTCACTGCTAGGATTTCTGTTTTAAGGTACTGAGCTCTTGTTAAGCTCTACAAGTTAGAGATGCTTGGCAGTACTCTAAAGTTAGGTTACTAATATGGAAGTGCCTGAATATGGATTCATATACCTAATTTTAAGCTTCAGCATTTGGGGAAAAAAAATTACTACAGATGAAATGTAATTTAAGGACTAATTCTTGCAGCAAAGAAATCCTCATGACTTCTATTTACACTTTGAAGTCTTGTATTTCAAGCTCTGTTCCAGACATGAAGGTGATACAGAAAATAGCAGGCAGGAAGCTCAGTAACTTGATCCCATGTTTTCCACTTCACATATATTTTTAATCTAAAAATTACACCAACCTGCCAGATTTCAAGTATAAGAAAAAAACAAACAAACCAGACCTTTGAGTCTGTTCTACATCCACAGTACAGGAACAATGCAAACTTTCTTTGTCCATGCATGCAAATGTTACTCGAAAATCAGTGTAAAACCTAAGAAAACCAGCATGATGGAATGCGCCCAGACATTGTCATTTACTGTTGCTTCCGCTTGCATTTACTGTAACTGCAGCTTTTGTGATAGAAATCCATCCATCCATCCCCTTTTAGCTCATTAAACCAAAAATTACTTCTTTACAAAAGTCTCTCTAAACCAGGTATTTTAGTCTTGATATGCAAGTAAAACTGTTTCTGATGCAAGCTTTCATTTTGGTACTGGTTGCAATGGCTGAATTAGATGAATATTTTGTGATTTCTTCTTCAGGTAAAAAAAAATAATGCAAATGGCTGGGGTTTTTAACTGAAATTACTGTAATTTTTAACAGGCAGGACAACAGCATATCATTAGTAAAAGCCTGCTGGAACGAACTTTTCACGCTTGGTCTTGCGCAATGCTCACAAGTTATGAATGTGGCAACTATATTAACTGCATTTGTTAATCACCTTCATGGCAGCTTACAGCAAGGTAAGGTGTATGATGTGCTCATTGCCAGCCTTGGGGTATTACTTCATGGGTTTTAAGCTTTGAACTGCGCAGAAGCTTTTGCTTATCCTTCAGCTGTTAATGAAAATTTACTGTTTATAGAGTTTTGTTGGTAGTACAGAAACAAAATAACAGTAGAAAATACAGTTCACAAGATGGATTTTTTTAGCGATTTCACAGAAGTCACCTACACTAATACTTAACCACCAAATTAAAAAGAATAAATTGTCCGTTTATCTAATGTAAGTTAGCATTGCATTTTCTGGGGTTGTTTTTAGTGTGTGTGTGTGTGTGTGCAATGTCTGATAGTGTTCTGCTGTTCTGTTAATACTGTCAGCTCAAATTGGGAGTATTTCAAGCACCTGTCCTTGCTGTTCATAGCTGTGAAACAAAGCAGCTGAATGCCAACTTGGTGATGTACTTCCTTCACATAACTTGGCTTGTTGACTTCTGTACACTAACTTTGGACTACATGCAAGTCTTCAACATCTTCACAAAGCATACTATGTACTTTAGTAATCCTACAGCCTGCATCTTTTGCATATTTTTCATTCAAATGGAAGAGATGTCAGCTGCCTCCTCTTTCATTTACAGCAAAGGAAATGTTCTTCTGAGCAATAGAGGAGTCTTCGAGATAATCTTCTTTGTGTGCTTGTCAACATTCGCAAGGTTGTTAGCACTAAAAGCTAAGCAATCAAAAATAGTGTAGTCTTCATCTGTTCATAGTCTTAATGCATTTTTATAAGGTAGATGCATGTACAAAAATCTTAGCATTTTCAGGCTTAACTAGATTTTGGGGTAATTTGCTGTTATACGTAGGAAAATTGACTGCTAGTGCTATGCAAAAACAGATTGGTAGGATGTAGAAAAACGGCTCACCAGACTAGATTTTTTCCTTTCCTTTTGTGATGAAGGTATTAAAAAATAGTTTCTCAGGGGTTTTCATGATTTAAAAATACCCACAAGATCCTCCTGTAAGTAACAATAGTTTATAATTAAAACAAACTCATTAAATGACTAAATGTACAGCTAAAGATACTCCCAGATTTGTGAATGTCTTTAGAGGGATACAAATGGAATTTCTGAACTTCCATTGGTCTGTATAATTTTTAAGCATGTTCACCAAAAAAGGTGTTGTAGTAATTAGTCATGTTTTTATCATTACTACAAGTATATATTTTTGCTATTTAATTTGAATGCAAAAATCAGAAATTCATAACCAGTATCTTCCGGTTGTGTAGCATGCCAGCTGCAGCATCTCCAAGAGATAGCAAGTTTGTGGGGCCCAGGGAGCCTAGTTTGATGGATTGTGAAGGGGACAGTATCAGCTATTGCTGACCCAAGGGGAACAGCTCTGCACAACTACACATTCCCCTAAATGCAAATCATGAAAGGTATAGTGCACCTTCTTTTCCACCAGTAGCATGGTCTTGGACTGACTGAAATAACCCATGGCACTGTACACTAACCTAATCTCATGGCACCTGACCCTTAGAGTGCAGATCTGCAGTAGCAGTGTATTGTTTGCTTATAAGTAGTCTTCCCCTTCCTCAGATCATTTCAAGTTCTAGTCCACCCCTGGTTACTGGAGTGGCAGGAGGAGACCTAACTGTACAGTGTGAAGGGGGAAAAAAAACTTGTTATGGTTCATGATTGTTGGTGTCAAGATTATTCAGACCTAGTATGTGAGTTCATAGTCAGCACAGATTCCCCACTGTTGGACTCTTGATAACATTTTTACTTTAAAAATCCAATGTGACCATATTTTGTGCATGTGCATTGACTCAGGGGCTTATATTTATGTGTGTATTGACTTAGATAAGCTGCCAACAGACAGAGGAAAACTAGTGATGGAGCATATCTTCAAATTGCAAGAGTTCTGCAACAGCATGGTTAAGCTTTGCCTAGATGGATATGAATATGCGTATTTGAAAGCAATCGTCCTCTTCAGTCCTGGTATGTAATATTACAAATGTAAAACTTCAGTCTACACTATTTTTTGCTATGTAACTTCTGCCTGTTTCATTTTAGGCAGTTACTATCACCTGTACAATTATTGCCTCATTTGTTGAGGAGCCTTGGAAGGTTTGTAATGAGGACTGTAGGAAGAGGAGGGTTAATCTTTTAATGTAAATAGTTGAATGTTGCTTTGGAGACTTTTACTCTTGCCTCTACCATTGATGTTTTAAAAAATACTTATTTATTTATCACTTTTAATTCTGTGCCTCCTTTCTGGGGTACTTTTTCTGAGGACCTGTAGTTTAATTTTCAGAAGTGTTGCTCTTGCACATTCAGCTCAGATGGATCGAAGTTGGGCTTTTAATGTATGAAAGACCATCTTCCTCAGCATCCATTCTCTTATGCAAAATTACAGAAACGTATCATCTCACTTCACATAGGTATTTTGAAAATAAGTATTACGTGTAGCATATCTGGTGAATAAGCACCACAAACATTCCCATGCATTATTACTTCTGTCTTCTGAACAGAAGACTGCCTAATGTACCCCAAGTAACATTAATGGACATTAGACAGTGAAGATAAAATAATGATTATTTTTCTATCTGGGAGATTAGTCTACAAGATGGAAGAAGAAGAGTCCTCTGGTTATGACAGTGTCTGAATAGATTATCTGGCACAATGTCTACTAGGATTCATGAGACGATCTGTTGGCCTGTCTGAAGAATCAGTCCTGATAGACACCAGAAAATACTTCTCTGTGAACCTCACACTTGAAAAGTGATACTTGCTTACTTGTTTAGTCAGAAGTTAATTTGTCTCCTTCCAATTAGATTTGATAACACAAAAGGTAGAAGGAAACATATCTTGGGAAAAGGCTGTAACCGGTCACATGATTGAGATGAATTTTCTTTAGCTCCCATGGTTTCAGGATAGCATTCCAAATTATGTGTAGCTGCTTTCATGGCAGTGTGTTGTTAATATTGATCCTATGAGCCATGTAATGAAATCTTCATGTATCTGAAAGTCATGGTCAGTACCTTTAGTAGAAGGGATGTTCTGTAAGTGATTCATAGGTCAGACATTATGATTTCAGGGATTTTTCTGCTCTGCTACAGGATGGGGCTGGGTTGCACATGTGGCAGAGTCCTAAGGTAAGAACATCTGCTTTAGTAGGCCCTACTGATTTGCCATCTTCCATAGCTGGAGACTTGGAGGATTACTGAAAATCATCTGTGCCAAGCCAGCTCTTTGACTGTCAGAAGACAGCCTTGGGCAGAGGAGTGTAAAGGAGTGCCGAGAAGACTTTGCGTCTTATAAGTGGCAGCTTGTCTACTAGCAGTGGTCTTCAAACTACCGTTTTCAGAAGTTGACTTCTAGCTAGCTGTGTTTCTGACATTGCTCTAAAAGCAGCATCATGAAGGGATGCATATTGCATGTCAGTGACAACTCTTCAAAATGTATTCCTTCTTTGCAAACTTACTAACCTCTTGTCCTCTGCATTAATTTGAAGCCATGCTTTTGGAATGACTGAATTACCGTATAGGATGAAATATTCCTCTGTGAAGCGATGTGTTCAAGCAAGTCTAGTGATTCACATAATTGTTTTGAACACTTCTAGGCCAAAACCTCCTCGTTTTCTTGACAAAAGGCCATATATTTGGAGAGGAGGAGTGATTGTTAGAAATAATCTTTTATCTGACATCATTTGGCTGCTCATTTATGATCCCATTTCTGAAAAATAAGATCTACATGATTTGTCATGCTACTATGATAGTAAAATATTTACATTAAGATGGACGGATAATAAAAATTACAGACCACATAAAGTGTTCAGAATCAGCAGCTAATAATTTCCAAATGTGACTTGGCAGTTAGGTTAATATCCTTTCATTTTAGCAAGATTTACATTTCAAGTGTTTAAGCTAAAAATAATGTTTAGCACATTTGAAAATTTTGCACCAAACAGTTGGAAAAGAATGATCTGCTCCATATCTTCTCCAGTTTTTAGGAAACAAGTGCTTCATAGCCTTTTATTCTGCTTTTTCCACTGATCTTAATTTTATCCTTTGCATCCCACTCAAATGCTATTTGTGCATACAATAGTCCAATAAATGTGAGTGTATTGAAACAATGCTACACAGAGAACAGAGCTGTATGATTGAGATTGATGTAACACTGCAAGCACTACATTTATTTGAACTCTTGAAGTGGTTTAAGCCACGGCAACTCTTCAAACTGTCTAGTTGTATTTATAAAGAACTAAACAAAATACAAGCATAGAGGAAAAGACGTACAGTGAGTTAACGCAATGTGCTCCACTAAATGTGTGAAGTTGCTACAGCTACCAAATGATGATTTTGGTATGCTTACAGTTAGATAATCTGTATGGATTTTAGTCTGTCTTATCTAGAACAGGTATAACAATGTAGAGTGGGGTTTTTTCCAGATCATCCAGGTCTAGAAAATGTGGTACAGATTGAGAAATTTCAAGAAAGAGCTTACATGGAGTTCCAAGACTACGTAACAAAAGCATATCCGGATGATACTTACAGGTCTGTAAACTTACTTGATTGATTCTTTTTTCAGAGCACTGGTGATTATTTCTTGTAATAAATATGTACATTTTCTTCTTGCTTCCTTAAAGGTAAGAAATGATCTTTAGAGCACTTGAAATATTATGCAGGTACTCATACATATTATGAGTATTATTTATCTACTCATTCAGTATTCATCTCCACAATGATATATTAGAAATAAATATTTTTAATGTTTGAATTGCACCTACTTGGAGTATTTCCTCATTTAGTCTAAGTCCAAACATGATATTGTCCCTGTAATTGACAGGCGTAATCATGTTTTTTGTACTGTTAAAGACATGCCTGAACATAAATTTAATACTCTCCTGATTTAAATATTTAAGCCTTTCATGAACTAGATACGGCAAATTTTGGCTAGTATTGTCACTTGTTATTTTTTCCCCTTACTGATAACATGATCGTGAATGACACCAAAATCTGTGACCACAACTAACACTTTTTACCCACCTTACTTTCTAGACTGTCTAGACTTCTTCTCAGATTGCCTGCTCTGAGGCTGATGAGTGCTGCCATCACTGAAGAGCTGTTCTTTGCAGGACTAATTGGCAACGTTCAGATTGACAGCATCATCCCATATATTCTGCGAATGGAGACAACGGACTACAACTCTCAGATAATCAGTCATACCATGTAAAAGTACCAGTCAGGTATTCTGTACCATGGCAGTCATGGTGATGTAAATGCATACCCTGTCTCCAAGAGATGGCAATAAGCCTTCCCACGCACCTCTTCAAAGAAGGCTAATATTCCTCCTTTCCAGTACACTTGGGAAACGTGATGGAGTGTATTAAGGAATATAGGATCACTTCCTATTTTTCATCTGATCTTCAAGGACTTACAAATTTACTTGGTATCTGAAGAAAGTCAAGAATTGTCCATCCTATTTTTGTAGATAGATGAACTTGGAATATTTGTTTATGAAGTCCAGGCTTGTGGAGAAACTGAAGAAGCTTTCACTGAACTAAGGTATCTCAACTTAGTTTGATGGTTTAGAGAAATAAATTAACTTTTCTCTCTGAGTTGTGTTTTCATTGTTTTGCTACTAGTTCTTTCTTACTGGTCAAACGGAAAATACATGATCAGACATCCTGAAGAGGTCAGGGTTTCCATGGCAACAAGACTGTTATAACCAAACTTAGTTTTCTGTTTGTTTTAAAGAGAGATTTGTTTCTTGTTGAATGAAACACTGGGCAGTAGAGAATGCTGGAAACGCTGAAAAGTAGAGAAAGTTCACATTTTAAAATACTCTGATGAGAGATTGCTGCAGTTGATCAATACTGACTGTTTTGTGGGTGCAGTGGAATACTGTGTTGTAGTACTACCTCTTGGTAGACATCAGCTGTTTTATACTATGGAAAACTAACAGAGAAGTGCAGGTATTCAAAGACAGCATCATCCCACTTTTTCTAATCTTAGAAGTTAAAGGTTTTTCACACTACCACTTCCTCTGTTGTACTCAGTGACCAACAGTGGAGACACTCTAGATGCCTCTTGTGTTCATGTCTTCATTTTTTTTAATATTGTTAGCCTTCAGCTATGCAGTTTTCTTTTCCAACCAATCTTGTATGCTTATTGTCTAAATTTGAGTTTGTCAAATTCAGTGCCCCTACCTATGGGAGCATGGTCTCGGCTGCTTATCCTCTCCGTATTAAAATGGGTCTAGATCCTTCTTATATGTTGCCTGAAGCATACATACTTCATAGCTCCATCTAAGGATGGTTTTTTTCTATCCTTAGGCATGTGCCTCACTGACAAATAACACTGACATACAGTCGCTTCTTGCTTCATTTTTCAGTGGGCCTTTTTACATCCCCAGCACATTTAATAGTCGTTGCTTAAAATAAAAATTATCATAGTAGAAGTAGTGGTCTACCTCTGATGCTAGAATTCAGGATTATATAAATCTTGGATCAAGGCTGAGTTGTGTTTATCACGAATCTTCTCTTTCTCCAGCAACACTGGGTGAGGAAGAGCCTCAGCAGCACACATATGATGGCACCAGGAATTGCTCAGCCAAAAGATCATCTTAAATGGGGGCCTGTGCCCACTCTGCACCAGCAGGTCCAAGGCCACCCTAACACCAGGAGACTACTAGATGAGGCTTCTGTAGTTTTTCTCAGCACCTGAGGACCTCAGCCAGCCAAAAAGAATTGGAGAACTGCCTCTGACACTGACTTTCTGTGTTCTTTTCAATTCCACTACCTGAGCTGTTTAGATCTTCTTCCACCCAAGCTATGTAATTTGAGGCTTTACTACAGGATTGGTCACAGCCAACACCACAGGCAAAGCACTCACTGCAGAGGACCCCTGATGGGATGGCACCATCCGCCCTGCTCTGCCCTGGCATTTACTGACTTGCTGGAGTACTGACCTGCCTTCAGTGTCGGAGCTGGCCGTGTCTGCTGAGCTCTTCCCACATTCCACCTTTCAAAGGACGCAGGATTCAAGCTCTTCATCTGTGTCCCCCTGGAGAGCAATGTGAGGACTATTGGGTCTTGGGAGGTATGCATCTCATCAGCAGGGTTTATGGATATATGAAAGAGTTGCTGCCGATATGCTGTGCTTGTTCTCTCCCCAAGGGTTAGAGGCCCAGCTTGCCATCAGTAGGACCAAGCTGTAGATGAGAGGTGTATAACTCCTCATCTCTCCTTGGAAATTCTGACCCTACTTGCTAGCCCTTTGCTGCCCTTGACCCACTTCTGGCACTAACAGGCATGGGAGATTTACAGTCCTCTGTGTTAAACTTTTCAAGGAAGCTGACAGCACATTACTCCTGAATATTTTGGAAGTGGCTTCCCAGGCATTCTAATAATCTTGGAAGAGTTTTACTCCAGTATTCTCCAGATTCATGTAACCCAGATAATAGTAAGATGGAAATAAAATCTTGTTTCCCTTCTAAATGCAGTACATTGTGCAAATCTCTCTTCCATCCTTACAGAAATCTTTTACTCCATCTCTTGAGCCTCAGTTGTCATACACAGTTCTTGGTTTACAGCTGGTCAAAAGATTCGGCTCACGCAGCCTCTTGCATGGGACCGTCCAGTTTCAGAAACAAACTGAGAAAATATGAGTCCTTCTACAGACGTTAGTCTTCAGTGACTGAATCCTTTGGCTCATTCCTGTTTATCATAGAACAGTCCAGGTTGGAAGGGACCTGGAGAGATCATCCAGTGCAACCTTTCATGGAAAAGGGAGCCTAGATGATATTATCTAGCACTCTGTCAGTCGCATCTTGGAAGCTTCCACTGGTGGGGACTCCACTGCATCCCTGGGGAGGTTGTTGCCATTACTGATTGTTCTCAGCATAAGCAAATTCTTTCTTATACCCAGATCTCCAAGATTTTCCAAAGATTATAGACAGTGGCCTTGCACCAATGTCAGACACTTAATACCTTAGGGTGGATTTCTTCTGGGCCCATGGATTTGTGTGGGTTGAGCCCTTGCAGGAGGCTGCAGACCAGTCCTTCCTCCACTGCTGGTGGGTCAACACACTGTCATAGCTATTTGATCCTGTGCTCTGTAGTCCAGCTCTGCTAGTAAAGACAGAGGCAAAGAAGATGCTGAGAACCTCTGCCTTGTCAGCATGACCACTGAGTATTTTCCCTGCCCTGTGAGGCAACAGGTCTTCATCTTCCCTGTGCTTCTGCATACTGCTCATATATATCTGAAGAACCCTTTCTTCTTGTTCTTGACATCTTTGGCCAATTTCAGTTCTAGCTGAGCCCTGGCGTTCCTGACCACATCTCTGCATACCCTAGCAAGGTTCTTGTAATCCCTGATGGGTATTTAGCTGCTTTCCATAGGTGGTATGCTGGGGTTTTGCCTTTTTTTTTTTCCTTTTCTTTTTTGTCAGTCTGTTTTGGATGAGATGACCTCAGAACCTTATTTTCTCTGGATTTCTGTTCTTGCTTACTCTTTGTGCCCTAGTCTGTTTGCATACAAGTTAGTCTACTTCAATAACGTGTGCCCTGCCATTACCACTGACTGCTGGGTCGTCACTACTTTGCTAGGATGTGTTAACTCAAAAGCACAAGAACCTTGCTCATGTTTCCCATCAGGTTGTTTAAATTCAGGTGTTTGTTGGGAAAAAAAACCCATTTTATGATTCTGGATACCTCTGATATTTGGACCTCCACAAAGCAACTGTGCACACAGCACATTGCAAAGAGCTCTGGCTACTGGTAAGTAACCTTTTATCCAAAAAGTTTTCTTACATTTTTTCATAATAATAAATTTTCATCCTAAGTTCAGTATTGATTTAAAGGTAGGGTGCAGCTGCTCTATGCTGCCTGACAAGTAATCTTTCTCGTCTTCATGACGATCTAGAAGCTGGATCCCATACTGCAGGTTCTTGCTTTAGCGCCCCTCACTTTGCTTACGAAGATTTTTCATTAATCATTTAAAAATCATTAATCATTCTTAAGCTATAAATTCATGCTTTTGATAAGGAATGAGGCGTAACTGGGTTTTCTCAGGAATGGGAGCCTTAAAACAGGTAAATTAATACAGGGATGAACATGTTTCTTCCTTATTTCTGGATGTTAAGCACTGCGGTCATCTGAGAATAATGCAACAGCTCATGGGAAGGCAAAACACAAGTTCTGGTTTTGTTGTTTTGCTTTTTTAAGATAACTGCTGCTCAGTTAAATGGAGCATATTGTTATCTTCAACTCAGACCTTCAGTGTTTCCAACACCCATTTTTTGTGCTGACATGATCTCACATTACCACCTGTATGATTTATTGTTATTTCTAACCTTGTGAATTAATGTTCTTTGCTCTTAGATGAAAGGCTGGCTAATATTGCTGGTTTCCTTCCTGTTGCTGAGTAACGTCGTTAATCAGCTAACAAAAATGTGAATATTAAAGTTCACTCCATCATGGATATTAAAATATCTCATTATTTTTGTGACCTCTTCATCTTTGATTTAGTTTTCAACGTTTTGATCTTCAGCAGTCTGACAGTTTTCAAACCCATCAGGATTTAACCAAGCTGTCACATTCAGTACCCAAAAAATAAAAAGTCTCTCTGACAACAGATGGACAAGTTTAGTTTCAACAACTTTAAATTTGGCAATGTTAAGAGCAAGAAAAATCATTTACATATAAATCACATGAAAGGCATAACAATTTTGTACTTTTCAGAATCCTGTCTTGTAAAGATGGGAGCGATGCTACACATAATAAGCTTACTGGTTCAAGCATTCTTCATGGAAGTATATGTTGTACATAAACTCGTGGGTTTAGGTTGCTTGTTTCATACCAGTTAAGTTCTTGGTGCAAATAATTGTTATATTTTAAACTTTTCAGAAGTACACTTATTGCAATACTTTCTGCAGTTACAACCTTACCTGTCCATACAGTTACTGTCTTTGTGTGTTCTCCAGTGTGGGTGAAAGTCAGTCTGTTCATTTTGAAACCAGTCTGGTTTGTTCAGCGGTGGCAGTTTGCTAGTACGGCCACTTCCGTGTAAGCACTATAACATCACTGTAATTGTCTTGCTGTTGTATTAAAACAAAATCACTGTGGATGTCTTGAAAGCTGCCTAAATTGGTAAATTCTATTTTGGCTGTATTTTTTAAAATAAACTGTAAGTTTCTATTCTAGAAAACAGTGGCAATAACCTATTACTTAATGTTTTATATGGATTGAATGACACACCTAAACCAGTGTATATATGATTACAAAGAGTTTGTGGATCTTTTACACTTTTATTACACAGTGTAGTATTGTCACTTCTATTAAGTCTCTGGGATTTGTGATAGCTGCAATATCTTGCTGTTTGCTCCTCTTTGCTGCTATTAACCTTTTGTTTCCATGCTTACTACTTTCTGCCCTATGAATTTGAAAACGTAATAATTGTAAAATTTAGTTTACCAATTTTTTTTCTTTTGAAAACACTCCGTAGAAGTATGTATTGTAATGAACCCTGATCAAATATCTTCATGTTATATCATACAACAATGTATATTTGGGTATGATTATTTGATTCATTATGGAGCAGTTTTAGGTTGGAAGTCAGGGTATGATGGAACACAGTTTTTTTCTTTTGAAAGAAATACAGCTTTAATTATCTCATTTTTAACTATTCCTGGATAAATAATGAATTTATTCATGTTTAAAATTGTGAAATTATCATGAATTTTGGTCTATTCCAGAATTGATTGAAAAGTGTAATTTTTTTGGTCTTTGTCTTCTATTATAAATTAATGTGGTGTTTGCATGAATGTGCAAATAATCCAGAACAGCATCCCAAAGGAGAAATGAGCTACCATTCTTTCCATGTTTAAATCTGAAATGTTTTTATCATTAAGTAAATTAATAACCCACTGACACACTGCAGAGAAAATGTGAAGTGCACTGGTAAAAGATGAAGTCTGGACGATGTAATGAGTTACCTAATGGTGACAGCTGGAAATACGCACGAAGAGTCTCTTCCCCATAAAAGCTTACTTCAGGCTTTGTTCTGGAGTAAGTTCCTGGAGTAAGTAAGGCAGGCTTTCTCCTGCCTCTGTTCTAAAAGCCCACCTTTCTCAATACTTAGAATGGTTTGGGTTGGAAGGGACCTTAAAATCATCCCGTTCCAAACCCGCTGCCATGGGCAGGGACACCTTCCACTAGACCATGTCGCCCAAGGGCCTGTCCAACCTGTCCTTGAACACTTCCAGGGATGGGGCATCCACAGCTTCTCTTTTGCATGTCATCCTTTGAGTCATTGAGGAAATGGATTTGAAAAGTACATTCTTGCTTGTTGCACTCTGAATCTGTATTAGAAAAGAAGCAACTAACTTGTGTTCAGAGTTGAGAGGGATTTTTAGGCCTTGAAGAGTCTTAAATTTTCAAAACCAGGAACTAAAGATTTCTTACAGGGGGCATGAGTTAATAAAACTCAAGTTACTTGAGTGATGAGACAGCATTTCAATGCTGTCTCCTGAAGATGTCCCAATAAATTCTCAGGAAGATGCTGTACTTGCATTTGTACTCCCCTGTATTCGACTATGACATCTGCACTGAGTTCAGGGAGAATTTTGAGCGCAGTAGTACGATTCTTTGTTCACCCTCAGTGACCAAACACATTAGCAAAAGCAGTTTAAGATGTGATGGGACTTGAGCAGTTATGAGCTAATGAAATTCTCAGTAGAAATCTCATTTGACCCAATTAATTGAGAAAAATAGTACAAAGAAATATCAAACTATAATTTGAAGATGCTGTAAAATGCTCCTGCTACTAAGAATGAATTTCAAGAAAACCTTCTGTAGGATCAGTGTCACATTAAGAAGTTCCCTTCTTCCAGCTTTGTGTCATAATGCCCCATTCTCCAAAGTAGTCTCAGTCTAAGAACCATGGTGCTGTGAGGATCAGTGAAGTGATCCAGATCATTTTCACTCTTGGGAAGAAGAAAAATAACTAATATTATTTAATGGCCAGCAGAGAAAATGCTCATGGAATTATACTCTCAGTCAATGAAAATTACCCCAGTTACAGAAACAAGGAACAGGCTTAGAAATAGGTTAAAGAGTTGAACCTATCCAATGCTTCAAAAGCTGGCTGACTTAATTGACTTAATTCTGTCATATTTTACACTCCATTGTCAATAACTCATATCAAAATAATGGTTTCTGTATATGAAGTTATGGACAACAGAACAAGTGAATTCTGACTGCAAATGTTCCTGGCTTTCTGCTTGCTAATGTACAATTACCTGAGTGTATTTTAGTATATTTAGTAAATTTTCTAAGAGTTTTAATTGAGAAAATATAAATAACCTGCCACAAGTGTACTGAAGCTTGAGACTTGCCACAAAACAGATGCTGTGGTTACAGCACAGCACACCAGATCAGCAGGGCTTGTGTTTTGTGTCTGAACACAAAATCACTTGTGTTTAAATTAAAAACTGTTGAATGGGAAACTTAGACACCGGACTTTACATTAACATGGGTATTATATTTCCACACTGTGACCTTGGCTGGCAGACCTTTTTCACAGTCTCATTTTTCTTTCAGTTTTAACACCACCTACTTAGTATTTCACTTCAACTCCTGCTTTGTCACTTCCCAAATCCCCAGTTCCAGTGGTGTCAGTGCCCAGCCGCTTGGCGTCTCCAGACAGCTGGGCTCCACTGAGCAGCCAGTGCCGGCTGCAGCACTGACACTGTGTTCACCAAGTGTTCTTCCAAGGCCTGCCTGCTCTGACAAGGTAACATGGATCTATTTTCAGCCCTTGTGAAGGTCAGTGAAGTAGTTTCTGCACCCTGCCAGACCAGCCTTGCAGTAACAGCAGTAAAGTACTCCCAATGTCCCCAGCAAGGTGATCAAAAATATTTCTTCCTGCTGGTGCAGAACCAGAAGGCAGTGGGACAAGATGCAGATGGAAAGGTGGATAAGAGATACATGTTCCTAAATATCCTCCCAGAGTTAGGAAAAGCCAGGGACCATCACCCACAGTTTGCATGGGGTGAGATGTCACCTCCCCTACCTCCTATTTTTTGGTCTATGCAATTCTGTACTCCTCACTGCCACTTTCAGTACTTGTGACCTGTGTGAAAAAAACGATAGACAGTAGGCATTTTTATACAAAACAAAACTAAAAGGTGAGGAAGGGAGTCCCTATCCTGAGTTTGTCTCTTGTTGATCTTCACATGTGAGCAGCAGCCAATACGCTTTTCTATTGATTCAGACTATGCAGATTGGAAGTACAAATCTCAGCATCCTCATCAGAAAATACCCTTCGGCAACCTTAGCAAAGGCCAGAAGAAGGATCTTGCTGCTGGTTATGTTTATCACAAAAACACATGATAGATGTACCGGGAAAAGTGTGGTCTGCCCACCCTGGGGAATTATCATGCCCTTGCCTGGAGTGGCAGTACCTGGAATACCACGGTGCCGTTCAAGAAGAGCGGTGAGATCCAACTACAGCTGAAGGTTTTTCAACGGCCAGCAGCCAAGGACACGTGTTTGCGAGGATGGGTTTTGAGGGAGTTCTGAAACTACAGCCCGGTGAAGAGGTGCACAGGGAGATCTAATTGCAGCCTACAACTGCTTGCAGGACAGCTAACAAGGACGGTGGTGCCGTCTTCCTCATTGGAGTGGATCACAGAGCAGCAGGGGATGGCTGAAAAGCTGCTTGCGGGGCTGAGGCAGGATCAGGAGTAACGCACTCGGCAGCAGGGCAGGACAGCACCGGGCTGCCTGGAGGGCAGTGTATCTCCCTCCTTGCCCGGTCTCAGAGCAGGCCAGGGAGAGCCACGGCGGGCCTACTCCAAGCCGGACGCAGCCCCGGACAGCCTCAGAGGCTGCGTTCAACCGGCCCGGTCTCACTAGGAAGCGTCGGCTACCACCAAGCAAATAAGGGAGGGCGGGACAGCGCCTTCACCTTGCGGTCCCTCCTCCGGCGCTGGGAGAACGTGACGGTGCTGTC